>JBBGZY010001151.1:2410000-2590000 GCA_037952925.1 Lithobates clamitans
ATTGTTATAAAAGAAATAAAAAATACCAGTTCAGCACTCTGGAGAGCTCCAGCCAAAACATTCAATGTCTGTAGCAGGCATTTTTGTGACATTTGCTGGCTGTCGGAGACTAGCAGATCTGTGGGGAATGAGCTGTAAATATGAACATACATTTAAAAACATTCACCAGCATGTTTTTTTTATAGTTATGCCCATGTTTTTTTTATCAATGATTCCAATTTTGTGTCCAGCATTATCTATTCTTTTTTTTTTTTTTTTCGCAAAAACCATAAGAATTCATCCTTAATTTTTATTTAATTTAATCCTTAATTTTTATTTAACTTATTTAAGTTATTCATGTACTTCGTACTAGTTCTATGTAAAAAGAAAATTAAACAAATATGTTATTAGATTAAGTATTTGTTTTTTTTAACATTTTATTATAACAGGTTTTTTTTGTGTTTTTTTGGGGGGTTTTTACTTTCAAAATCTTTTATTGGTTTATCAAAACAAAAAAAATACAAACTCTGTATCAAAGTTACATGTCACATCAATTGTTATACAGCGTACCCCTGAGGGGGATAGACAGCTAACAAAAAAAGGCTATAAAAAACTGTTTGAATAATGCAAAGAGAATCAATGCCTATTCGGTTATTACTGGAACACATATAAAGAAGGACCACTAAGTTCAATCACCGTTTCCTGGAGAGGCCCTAGGGGATCCCGCCGGCACCCCAAAAGGGATCATGCTGTGCACAGGAGGAGCCCCTACGCCTCCCTTTTCCTAAGATTATCCTAAAACCATTGGGTTCAAAATATCGTTTTAAATAAACTACTGCAAGGGATAACAACCTTCTGTGTGAAATAAAAAACAAAAATCAGGTATTTTTCCCAATAAATAGAAATCTCCTTGCAAAAGATACATTACACCTTTTTCAGAGGGACCTGTCCTAGTCTCCCTCAGCGGGTGAACACAATCAAAATGAAACTGAATCTAAAAGAGTAGAAGAGAATCAGAAAAGGGAGGAAAGTAAGAAAGGGAGGTTAGCCAGCCATCTAGAGGAGCCCCCCCCCTCAATTTATCCACTTTTTTGGGGGGGGGGGTTTGTTTGTTTTGATTTGTTTTTAAAGCCTAAAAAAGCAGGTTTTTATTGCTGTCTGTGTTCCCACTGACTATGCTATTTCTATTAAATAACTGGTAACGATTGTCTTTGGGATAGAAAATGATGCTATATCTAAAATTCTAGAACGTTCTGGTGACAGTTGTATAAGTGGAGAACACCCAAATTTCCTTCTCTCTTGGGGACAGGAAGTGAAGAGATCTCTCTAAAGTTTACACAAAGCAAAACAAAAACCCCACTGGTGTTTAATTATTTCCATACTCTATACAAAACGTAAAAATAAACATTTTGCCCTTAACAAACAATTTTAATGCAAGACGATGCTTATTTGTATTTTTTTTTTTCCCAGGTTTAGTAGTCGTCCAGAAATGATAAAAACAAATGCTGCATACGCCACCCTTGGCTGCAACATGCAATAAACATTTAAACCTGCTGTAATTGTCTTCTATTAATCTCACCTCGTCTTCCCTCCGTTCCCCACTCGGGAGGATGTAGAGGCTGATGATGATTATTAATTTTGCGGTCTTGTAGAAATGGCTCGGGTCATATCCTGATCAATCCCAATAAAATAAAGCGTGTTTGGAATTTTTTTTTTCTTCTCTCTTCTTGCTGTGGCGATAGAACAATTTAACAATTTAACTTGTGCATAACCGAGACTGATATTGTTGATCTCCCGGGTTTTACAGAGGTCACCTCTTTTTATTTTATTGTAAATTCAATACATCCTCCTGAGTGATAGCGGAGTGGAAAAGAACATTGGCGTTAAACACCGAGGACACAGACAAATGGCAATCTGTGCTTCTGGAGGGCTTTTTATGTTTTTGTTTTGACTAGGGATTTTATTTCAATGTGAACTGGCAATTATTACCATCATGTTTGGTTATTCAATGTTCTAATTGTTATCATCACGGTTATTATTTTATTATGGTTTGTCAGCTTTGTATTCTTAGTAAGGATTTATATTGCCCCATTGTCTCCTGTGGCTCTGTATAAAAAAAAAGTGAAGGTTAAAGGATATCTGGCAGGCTAGATATACAGGAGCCACCAATGATGACTTGGTTTTAAGGCGGGTTTAATACTTTTGTGTTGTAGTAACTCGCGGAAAAACTCAGTTTACTGCAATACGCTTTAACACGTGGATATATGTTCATTGCCAAATTATTGTAAATGGCATCTCAATACATATACTGTAAACCTAAATCACCTGCACACTGATATACTACAATGTGTGAAAATGCATTGTAGTGTGCTTATGTTTGTTTTTTTGTTTTTTCTTGCTCTGTGGTCTTGATCACCTCTGCATTTTTTATTTTTTGCGCCATCAACAACAAAAAAAAAAGCGAAAATTTTGGAAAAAAAAACAATAGTTTTTGCTATAATTATCTCCAAAAAAAAAAATATTGTTTTGTTTGCTCAGTTTAGGCAGATATGTATTCTACATATTTTTGGTAAAAATAAATTCAGTCAACGTATATTGATTAGTTTGTGCAAAAGTTATAGCGTCTACAAAATAGGGGATATATTTATGGCGTTTTTATTTTTATTTATTTATTTTTACTAGTAATAGGGGTGATCAGCGATTTTTAGCAGGATTGCGGCAGACAGATCGGACACTTTTGACACTTTTTTGGGTCCAGTGACCATTATACAGCGATCAGAGCTAAAATTAGCCACTGATTACTGTATAAATGACACTGGCAGGGAAGGGGTTAACACTAGGGGGCGATCAAGGGGTTAAGTGTTCCCTAGGGAGGTGTTTCTAACTGGGGCGGGATGGGACTGAGAGGGAATGAGTTGTTCCTGATCACTAGGATCAGCAGATCTCTCTCTCCTCCCCTGTCAGTAGGGGATTGGTTTGCTTACATTGACAGATCCCCATTCTGGCTCTCTGAGGAGCGATCGCAGATCACCGACAGACATAGCGGCCAGCCGGCCATGCGCGTTGGCTCCCGGCGTTGCGGGCCACGCGCGCCCTAGAGATCTTAAAGCAGCCGACGTACACCTACAGTGATACGCGTAGCCGTGCCAACCTGCCGCAGTATAATGACGGAGGCTGGTCGGCAAATGGTTAAAGTAGAACTATAGGCAAAACTTTTTTTTTTTTTTTTACTATTTTGGATAGAGCAAGGGAAGGTCAGATTTTTTTTTTGCCACCTGTTGCTATTGCGGTGACTTCCTTTCACTTCCTGTCCCATAGCCGAACAGGAAGTAAGATGAAATCCCTGCAAATTAAGGGAATTCCTTGGGTCCCCCCAGGTCACCAGAACTAGTGTCCCCATTGGAAGATTTCCCCTCTATTACTTTTCTGGGGACAATTCGAAATTTAGGATTTCCTTTTACTTTCACTTTCATTGATAATGATAAACAGGACAAATAGAGAGGCTGAATCTCCCTAACGGGGGGCACAGACAGCAATAAAAACTGACAGGGGTTCTAATACCTCTCCACTCTATCCAAAACTGAAAAAAAAGTTTTGCCTTTAGTTATACTTTAATTGTGTTCTCCCCATCAGAAATTCAAGGTAGACACGCAGGACAAATAGAGAGGATGAATCTCCCTAACGGGGGCACAGACAGCAATAAAAACTGACAGGTGTTCTAATCCCTCTCACCTCTATCCAAAAAAAAAAAATTGCCTTTAGTTATACTTTAACACAACAATAATCAAAAATAAAATAAAGCATAAATGTATCACAACAGTCTGAATGGGCCCAAAGGTACATTCAGCCTAAAGCCTTCCAAATGAATACCTGTCTGCTTTTTTGATGAACAATACATGAACTTAAAAGTGCTTCCTTTAAAGTGTTTATAAACTCCTACGTATACCAAGTGAAGTGACTAGCCTTGGGTGATACACAGGGATTAAACAAATACTCCTGCATAAGTTGTACCTGTTTATCTGCAGGGATCTGATATCACACACTGCAGCAGAGTGTAATCTGAGACCAGAGTTGTGGGAAAGGACACTGCCCTGTTCACGGTCTCATAGGGCAGTGATGGCAAACCTTGGCACCCCAGATGTTTTGGAACTACATTTCCCATGATGCTCAACTACACTGCAGAGTGCATGAGCATCATGGGAAATGTAGTTCAAAAACATCTGGGGTGCCAAGGTTTGCCATCACTGTCATAGGGAATCAGGGGGGGGGATGGGGGGCATCTCAAGGGATTGCTTTGTTTTTGTCATAGTGACACATACAGCTAGCAGCCCAGATAGCAAGGATAACTTGTCACAAATTTGTGGCAGTGTTGAATTGTAAGTTTTGTTAACTTGCTGCACATTGTCACTGGCAAGTTGTACACTTGCAGAGCACTTGAAGCACAAGTTCTAGTTGACACTTTTCCAAAATTAGCCACAGTGACCCCTGTGGTGGGAGGACTATTGCACAACATAACAGGACCAGAACTTGCAGCAGAATTGCATAATGTTTGCAAAGAAAGTTGATCTGGAGTCATGCAATGCGGACTTGCTGCAATTGTGCAACAAACTTGGCAAGTCTAGCACTAGCTTAGCAAGTCATTTTCAAATTTAAAGCTCAGTTGCTTGCTATCTGGCAGAGGAATGAGAGAGGAGACAGAAATCACACTAAGTGCTTTGATTTGAGTCTAGTACAAACTATAAAAGGATATGCTTTGTTCATTTTTTTTATATTTCAGGGGCTTACAACCACTTTAGAGTAGAGCTAAAGTTCACCTGTCAAAGTTGGGAGCAGGAAGGTAGGTGTATGTTAATTAAAAAAACACGCAATGTCTATTTTGCAATAACATACAACTACCTGTCTTCTCCGGTATGTAAACTAAGCTGTGCATATGTAGCTCTGCTTACATTGCCAGCACGGTCATAGTGTGCCAGGATGACTAACTACTGCACGTGCGCAGGAGTGATGCCATCCTGCATCAGCCAATGAAGACGGCCGAAGACCGTCACCCAGTAAAAGATGCCAATGATGGCGAGGGACGGGGACCATTGAAGGAAAGGTAAGTTTAGTGCCGCTTTTTTGTGCAAACATTCTTGGAAATGATCAGCAGATCCAGAGATACAAGTAGTTATTTATGAGCTCTGCTTTTCCTGTAATAGCCATGCAATACCCTACCTATTCTCATCTCTTGAACCTTGCTATTGGTACTTCCATATGTTGTACAGTTTCACTAACCTATAGGGAGGATCAGAAAACAAGAGCAGGAGAAACCAGACTAAACTTTTACATAGCTGTACCATATTTTGATTGATGCATTAGGTCACTTCCACACATGACAAAATCGCATCATCATTCCACTATATACTGTATTCTGGTGATACCAGTGTCCAAACTGGGTGCTATAGAAATGTGATGTCAACTGCAGACCTATCACAGCCAAGATTATTATTATTATACTCTTTATATATAGCGCCAACAGTTTGCGCAGCGCTTTACAACATGAGGATGGTGAAATCTTACAATGCATGTCTGTGGATGTTTCCAGGGAATGACTGTTCACCTACAGTATATACAGTTGTGCTCATAAGTTTACATACCCTGGCAGAATGTATGGTTTCTTGGCCATTTTTCAGAGAATATGAATGATAACACAAATACTTTTCTTTCATTCATGGTTAGTGTTTGGCTGAAGCCATTTATTATCAATCAACTGTGTTTACGCTCTTTAAATCATAACCGCAACAGAAACTACCCAAATTACCCTGATCAAAAGTTTACATACCCCAGTTCTTAATACCGTGCATTGCCCCCTTTAACATCAATGACAGCTTGAAGACTTTTGTGGTATTTGTGGATGAGGCTCTTTATCTTCTCAGATTGTAAAGCTGCCCATTCCTCTTGGCAAAAAGCCTACAGTACCTGTAAATTCTTGGGCTGTCTTGTATGAACACTCCACAGAGTGGCTCAATGGTATTGAGGTCAGGAAACTGAGATGGCCACTCCAGAACCTTCACTTTATTCTGCTGTAGCCAATGACAGGTCGACTTGGCCTTGTGTTTTGGATCATTGTCATGTTGGAATCTCCAAGTACGTTCCATGCGCAGCTTCCTGGCTGATGAATTCAAATGTTCCTCCAGTATTTTTTGATAACATACTGAATTCATCTTGCCAACAATTTTGACCCAATTTCCTTTTGTAGCCCAGACATCCCCAAAACATCAGCGATCCACCTCCGTGTTTCACAGTAGGAATGATGTACCTTTCATCATCAGGCCATGTTGACTCCTCTCCAAATGGAGCCTTTATGGTTGTGGCCAAAAAGCTCAATTTTGGTCTCATCACTCCAAATGACTTTGTGCCAGAAGGTTTGAGACTTGTCTCTGAGCTGTTTAGCGTATTGTTAGTGGGATACTTTGTGGCATTTGCATAGTAATGGATTTCTTCTGGCGACTCGACCATGCAACCGTCTTTCTTCAAGTGCCTCCTTATTGTGCATCTTGAAACAGCCACACCACATGTTTTCAGGGAGTCCTGTATTTAACCTGAAGTTATTTGTTGGTTTTTCTTTGCATCACAAACAATTTTCCTGGCAGTTGTGGCTGAAATTTTAGTTGGTCTACCTGACCGTGGTTTGGTTTCAACAGAACCCCTCATTTTCCACTTTCCTGTTTTATACAGTTCAACTACCTTTTCCTGCAGATCCTTTTGACAATTCTTTTGCTTTCCCCATGACTCAGAATCCAGAAATGTCAATGCAGCACTGGATGTAAGATGCAAGGGTCTGTCAGGAGTCCAGAAACTCATTAACCTTTTATACACACACACTAATTACAAGCAAAAAGATCACAGGTGAGGATGGTTACCTTTTAATAGCCATTCAAACCCCTTTGTGTCAACTTGTGTGCATGTTATCAGGCCAAAATCACCAGGGTATGTAAACTTTTATACGGGGTCATTTGGGTAGTTTCTATTGTCATTATGATTTAAAAAGAGTAAACACAGTTGATTGATAATAAATGGCTTCAGCCAAACACTAACTATGAGTGAAAGAAAAGTTTTTGTGTTATCATATTCTCTGAAAATGGCCAAGAAATCATAAATTCTGCCAGGGTATGTAAACTTATGAGCACAAATGTATATCATTTTATTTCAGTTTAAGGCATCCAAGCAAAGTTCTCTTACAGAAAACATGTAAATAATAACGGTTTTACCATTATAGTTTCAAAATGTACTTAGCAGAGCTCTCTAACCAGCTTAGGGACCTTTCCTCTGTAGAAAGGGGTCTCTCGCCATAGAAAGGCCCTAAGGAAAATCTCGGAGTGTTCTTTGAGGCTTGTGTGTAGCATATACAGCGGTCCTATGTAGGGCTCTATACGTATTATATATTAAGAATGTATGAGCAGCAGCTGCTGTACAGGAAGAGTTTTATCTTAAACACCTAATCATCTGATCTTACATTTATAATACATGTACAGACCACTGAGACTCGCCGTCTCTTCAGAGATTTCCAGTATCGGGAAACTCAAGCTAACAACGGGAAAAAAGGGGGGGGGGAAGCTGTTTTTTTTTTTTTTTTTTTTTTTGCTTTTATATTTTTATTCTTTTTCAGCTGCTTTTATTGTGATTGTTTATACGTTTAAATGTTTAATTGAATCTGTTTCAGCTGGTGTGACAGCCGAGTCTATTCAAACTGGCAGCGCAAGCCCCGACTCGGGAGGGTCAGAGGTTAAAGTTCAAGAGGAAGAGCATGACCTTGTGGATGACGATCTTGCAGCAGGTAGGAATTTTTTTTTTCCGTTGTTTTTACAAATTGAGTTATTATAGAGAAGCGTGTTTTTTTTTTTTTTGTTTTGTTTTTTTTCAATATTGCATTAGAAAAGGTTCAATTTGTATTCCATGGAAGAAAATGCTTAAAAAATAAATTACTGGAAGTTTTAAACCATATACTTTAAAAATTAAAGTTTACATTTGGCTGTCTTCTGGCTGTTCACATGGTGTTTTTTGGCTCTCTTCTCTCTGCGCTGGGTGGTTTTCAATACTGGGTTATGACATTTGTTACCACTCTCTTCAGTATTGATCGCAGCCTGATATTGTGACTCACACCCAAGGCAAGTGTGTCCATTACTGCCTGGGGCTCACAGGAAGTGGCTATAATTTAACCTGGAAGGGGATCACCAGTTAAATGGAGTTTCTTTCAGACCTGATTCACACCTCTGTAGGTTGTAGTTTGCATATTGCAGATGCATTTTCCATTTTTCAATACACGTTTTTGAACCAAAAACCAGAAAAAAAAAGTCTCTGCCCCTTTCCATAAAATGCACAGATGTGAACTACATCCGTAGGAAACCATGTTAAATGGACTGTAGTGAGTTTCTGCAAATCTGAAAACGCACTAAAAAATGCATAGGTGTGAACCAGGCCTGAAGATGGCAGCACCAGAGCCAGGGTGAGTATTCTAGGGAGAGCTGTTTTTTTTTGTTTTTTGTTTGTTTTTTTCCTATTCTGTGATATACTATGCTGTTTTTTGTGTTTGTACCAGAGTTTCTATTTAAATCAAGGGATATCTATTGTCCCAGGATACACTTTAATTTTTTTTTTTTGTTTCACAACACTTTAATTTTATAATATCGGCAAACAATAATTATCTTTTGACAATCCAGTATAAGCATACTTGAAAAATGTCCTTTCACGTTGCAAGTGCTGCCTGTCTGCTGGCCGTCTCCACAACTTCCTGGATTCTCTACATGCTTTGAAACTTCTTCTTTGGTGTTTGCTTTTCATTTTTAAGGACTACATATCCCATGATACCTTGCTACCTGCAAGCAGTAATTCCTGTACTGACTCCTCATTTGAGCACCTCTCTAGTTCAGACATCAGGCTCTGAAATAAGTGGCACAGCAGTGCCGACCTACAGGGCTTAGTGAATACGTGTCACAGGATTCATGGAAGGAAATATGTGGGGATCTTCACAAAGTAAGTTTACAAACTTCAAGATTAGGGGTGTCAAACAAATTTCATCGCAAGCCACATCAGCATTATGGTTGACCTCAAAGGGCCCGTTGTATCTGTAAGATTAGATGTCAAGACCCCCCCCCCCCCTATCAGAAGTCAAAAGTCAAGTCCCCCACCCTCCCTTACATCACAGCACACCCCCACCTTGTGCTGCTGCCAGGAAAAAGTTGGGGGGGGCAGTGCTGGGAAGCAGGCTCTGGAGGAGGAGCAGAGGAGGGCTAGGGTCTGTTGAATACTTAGACCAGTAGAGGCAGAGAGGAGGGGGTGCTGCAGCTTCACAAAGAGGTGCAGGATCTGTAGAAGGAGTTCTGTCCTCCTCTCTGCTGCCGTGGAGGTGGCGAAGGGGGGTGCCGCAGCTGCAAAAGAGGTGTGAGGGGGGCTACATGAAATAGCCTGGCGGGCTGGATATTTCCCACGGACCTTGTGTTTGACGCGTGTTCACGATCGTTCAGAATTATAGTAGTAGGCTAGAAATGATTAAAATGTGTAATTTAATATATGATTTTACATTTTAAATGTAGATATGCTTTAAATCAGTCAGCCATTTATTAAAAAAAAAAAAAAAGGCGTGACTGTTACTTATATTCTGCCATATGTATCCTTGCATATGTACCTCTTTATTACGACTTGGTGTATGGCAATTACTGTTATTTTTTTATTGTATTTTGTATGACGCTCCTAAACCTCAATAAAAATATTGAAAAATAAAAATAAAAGGTTTTATTTTTTTTATTTTTTTTAAAGGCCTGGGAAGAGGAGAAATTTTTTGAATTTTGTTTTAAAAAAATGTCGACTTTTTGAAATGCAAAAAACAAAGTTCTGTTTTGGATATTTTGAGTTTAGTTTGGAATATAGATATTTAACCCTTCTTTAGCATCTATATTACCTTTTGCTATAACGTAGCTGAGATTTTGTTTTATAACAAGCTTCTCTTCTTAAAAGGATTTAATAGTTTTCCTCTGGGAAAGAGAGAACCTACAGTTGTCTAATGAAGTCCCTAGATAGCTGCAAAGTCATCATTATTTCAACTGTTCTCCTCTCTTCTACGTTTAGGTTTAACTCTTTATAGAAGATGGAAAGTAATGATAATTCAGTAATGGTATTTTTATAGTATTTTTTTTTTTATACATATAAGGATTCTAAGCACTTTGCAAAACATTGTACATGTTATAACTATATTGTGAAGGCAGTTATTCCCCAATAGGCTTGAATAGATAAGTTCATCTTTTGAATTCTAAATCAGTGTGGAGATGGAGTTTCGCAAACAGGAGTGAGGATTGTGTTTTATAGTGTTGGAGCTGCATGTGAGGAACCTGAGCATTCTGATTTCAGATGGGCCCTGAAAGTGTAGGATTTTTTTTTTTTTTTTCTGTCTGGGAAGTGAAGAAACCAGATGATAGATGGGATTCTATTGATGATGTCCTATTAAGAATCCACACCTTTAGTCAACAGCCTTTCGAAATTAAAACAAAGATGCACTTTTCTCTCTCTCTCTCTTTTTTTTTTTTTTTTTTTTTTTTTTTTTAGTGGCGTTCAAAGATATATATGACCCAAATCAGCCCTTGCTGCCACCTCTCACCTTTTGACTTGCTACAAATTAACAATGTTAGTCTCATCACTGGGTGGGGGGCAACTGAGGAAATGCTTCCTTTCAGCTGCAGCAGATTAATGACATCATTTCCACTTAGTAGGAGTCACATGACTGAGGATAAAGGAAGGCTTTTTAAGGGCTTATGCACAGAGCGTGGCTAACTGTCATATCAACATTGATATCACACCACTTCCCCAAGCAAAATCTTTCTAAAACCGAACTTATACTTACTAATATTTATTAGTAAACTAAACACTAACTGCATCCCGTCACTTTGGCATAGGTGGGGAGCCCCCAGAGCTGACACAATGCTTTACTCGCATTAATTAAATCAAGTTCATGCAAGATCTCTCTACCATTATTCAGGGTACAGAGGAAGCCTTTAAAGAGGTTGTAAACCTCCAAAAAACAACCAGCAAGACAAAGCCATAATGAGCTATAGCTCATTATGAAATACTTGCCTAGAACGATGCCCTGAATTGGCGCCGACACACTGCTGACAGGGCCGACATCTTTCCCGGGGGTTACTTCCGGGTTCACGTGCTCCGGCGCTGTGATTGGCCTGAGCCGCAAAGGCGGCACTCCCGCACATGTGCGCGGGAGCTGCTGGTCACGGCACGGGCCCTGTAGAAACAGCATGAGCGGGCTGCTAAAAATGAGATTAAGGGTTTCTTCCATGGCCCAGCAAGCGTAATCTTGGCTCCTATGAGCATGAAGAAGACCAAGGCTTGCGTGTGTTTGAAGACTTTGTCAATCCTACAGCCTAAGAGAGCTATTGTGGGGTCCTGAGGGACTGCCACCCCCGTAACTTTCTGCAATGGATGGAAGACTTGGTTCCAATAGGTTCTAATGCGAGGACAGGACCACCATGTATGGAACATGGAGCCTACCAAATTACACCCTCTATCATAAGGGGAAGGAATCTGGATAAATCGTGGCCAGTCTGGAAGGAACATAGTACCATTTAGCAAGGAGTTTAACATAAGCTTCAATTGGGGACACGTTCATGATACCTTGGTACGATCGTTTGAACGATTGAAACCATTCATACTGGTCCCACGAAATCTCCACATCAGGCTTCCAGGCTCAGACATAAAAAAGGTTTGTCTCTACTTGCCAGTAAAGAGTAAATTATTGAGATGCCTCCCCTCTGATCCATGATATTGGAACACCATTGTTGTTAAAGTGTGGATTTGGGGGGTTCAGGTTTGTCAAGCCATATAGAATTAAGGAAGTGCCTAATTTGGGAGAGTCTTCCTGATTCTTTTCATTCTTCACCCCCTACCATGGCCCTATCCCTTCCTAACCCCCAGTAGACACCCTTACCCCTTCCTCACATTCTCCCCCCACCTCCCTTCCCCCACTTTTTTTTTTTTTTTTTTAAATCTCCTGTTTTGCTTTACCCCCTTTGTCCGATACCCAAATCGTCGCCTTATTAACCGCTTGCCTGCCATATACAGTACATATACGCCGGCAAGGCGGCTCTCCTGTTCAAAATCACATACAGGTACATGATTTTGCACTTCAGGGTCTAAGGGCGTGCAATGCATGGCGCCGGGGACCCACTTCCGCAGGAGCCATTTAGCAGGTCCAGCAAACTCGATGTCCACCGGGACTCGCCGATCGTAAGTGAGAGAGGCAGGACGGCTGTCTGTAAACAAGGCAGACCACCATTTTGTTAGTAGGGAAGGTAGTGATCCTGTGTTTCTGCTAAGCAGGTACGCAGATCTCTGCCTTTCCACAGTAAAAGCACCTCCCCCACAGTTAGCAAGCACTCCTTAGGAACACATTTAACCCTTTGATTGCTCCTGATGTTAACCCCTTCCCTGTCAGTGTCATTAGTACAGTGACAGTCCATATTTACAGCACTGATCACTGTATTTGTGTCACTGGTCACCAAAACAGTGTCAGTTATTGTCTGCTTTGTCCGACGCAATGTCGCAGTCCCACTATAAGTCTCTGATCGCCATCATTAATTACGCTATAACTTAGTGCAAACCTATGAATATACACTTTATGTATTAATATACATTTATGAAGAAATTTGATTCTTTTACATTTTTTTATTGGATGTGTGTATTGCAGAAAGCAAAAATATTGTTTTGTTTTTTCAAAATTGTCAGTCTTTTTTTGTTTATAGCGCAAAAAATAAAAAAACGCAGAGGTGATCAAATACCACCAAAAGAAAGCTCTAAATATGGGGAAAAAAAGGACATAAATTTTATTTGGGTACAGCATTGCATGGCCACGCAGTTGTCAGTTAAAGTAACGCAGTGTCCTATCGCAAAAAATGGCCTGGTCATGAAGGGGGTGAACCTCTCAGGGCTGAGGTGGTTAATGAGAAGCTTGCTATAAAAGGGCATTTTACTTCTTTCGCACTATTGGACCTGATATACCTAACAAAAAAATTGAGATATAGCAAGGAAAGAAGGGCTGAAACCTCACTTAACCTTGGGGTACTTATGATAAATTCTTCCAGTATTGGGTAATGCAGTTTGTCAGATGGACCTTACATTATTGTATAGGCACTGATCACACCTTTATTAACAGTTTTGCATAGTTGAATTTCTCTTGGTTATGTAATAACTACGTGGTTTTCAAAAGTGCTTTTGAATTGCAATATGTAAAACATTATATTTCATTTGATAAATATAAAACAAAAAAGGGTGGTGCGTTCAGAGCAATATATTGTAAAATGGGTAATGCGCAACCTTAAAACGCCACACTGCACCCCTGAGTTAAATAGAAATGTACTGACCGTTTTTAACACGTGTAGACAAGTCCTTCGAAAGTGAAAATATCTGAGTAGCTTTCATTAAAGTAATACCCAATTCTTAACGCCTTCTTTGTGCCATATAGGTCCTTTTTTCAGGCGCTTTCTGTTATGGGGGATAATGTTCTGTCCTATACTCCCATTTGCTGTTCTCTGGTGGAGGCTAAAAGTGACCAATCAGACACACAATGCACTGCTATCACCACCAGGAAGCCCACCCGGAGCATTATAGGAAAGAGGATGAAGGATCAATAGAACTGAAAAAAGAGTAAAGCGTATTGTGTAAAAAAACAAAATATGGAATTTGTTAAGATGCATTTACTATGACAGTCTGCCTTCAGTTTTTTGAGTCAATGACCCAGAACAAGTATTTCCTATAGACTCCCTGCAACTGACTTTTCCCTATTATATCCTTGACTGGTGATTTGATGTCTGGTGGCATATTTATCAGGAGAGGTGAACACAGAGCCACAGAATGAATAAAACAGAAGCAGAGAGATACTTGCACTGAAGGTTCTCAGTTACAGCTTCCTCTTTGGTGAGGAAATTAATGAGCAGCACAATGACACAATCACCACATCTCACTCCAAATTTCTTGAGACTAGCAATCAGAGGGAGCAATGCCTTAGATCAACTCTCACTGCAGATATGCAGCTATATATCGGCTGAACAGGGAGGGGTGCCTACACAAAGAATGTGCCCTGTTATTTTTCCGGAGTTAAGCCCTGGTTCACACCAGTGCGATTTGTCATGCGGTTTGACAGTTTAAAATATCATGACAAGCCGCACCCCATTGCGGGCAATGGAAAAGGGTTCCTGCACTACTTTTTTGCAACTTCATTGTGACTTGCATTGACTTCTGTTAAATGAAGTTGCAAGCTGCAATGAAATCTGAGGTCCAAATCGCACTGATCTGTGGATTTGAAGTCTCTCCAAAGTAGCGCAATATCAAGGCCGTACTGGTGTGAGCCAGGGCTAAAACTTCTAGATGTTCTCTGTTGGGTAGAAAATTGTATTTTTTGTGTTTAGGCCCAATTTAAGGTTACAGTGTTACTAAACCTATAGCAGTAAAATCAGTCAGTAAAGCATGCTTGTTATACTCACTGTGGAACCTAAGGGGTAATCATCCACATGTGTAAAAAGGCTGTTTGATCCTATATACACAGAACCTCCTCTTCTTGCATTGCCCCCAAAACATGTCTGGATAAGACAGAGTTGGGGAGGTCAGTCTGCACATTCTCAGTTTGGTGTGTATTGCTAGTTTTTTTTTTTTTCTTGGGAGAGTGCATGTGATCAGCACAGGTCAGACAGAGTGTCAGGGGTCCTGCATCCTGATAGGACAGCCAGTGCAATAAACTCCTCCTACAAGCTTTAACCAGACACTGATAGAAGTCTTAAGACTGCTACAGTTAGATCCAAATATATTTGGACACAGGCACAATTTTATTTTTTTCAGGTATTTACCAAAACATATTCATGCTATAGTTATATAATGGGTATAGGCTGAAATGCACACTCTTGGGTTTAATTTTAGGGTATGTACATCCAAATGGGTGGAAGGGTTTAGAAATTACAGCTCTTAGAATAGCCATTCCCCCTTTCAAGGGGCCAAAAGTAATTGGAATCAAAAGCTGTTTTGTGTGTGGGGTACTCCTTCATTATTTCTTCATCAATTAAGCAGGTAAAAGGCCTGGAGTTGATTCTAAGTGTGGTATTTGGATTTGGAGTCTATTGTTTGGAACCTACATCATGCGTTCAAAGGAGCTGTCCATGCAAGTGAAATAGGCCATTTTAAGGCTTCAAAAACGAACAAACAAATCCATCGGAAAGATAGCAGCAACATTGGAGTGGCCAAATCAACAGTTTGGTACATTCTGAGGAAAGAAGAATGCATTGGTGAGCTCCGTAACATAAAAAGGCCTGGATGTCCATGGAAGACAACAGTGGTGGATGATCGTAGGATCCTCTCTATTCTAAAGGAAAAACCAATTCACAACATCCAGACAAGTGAAGGACACTCTCCAGGAGGTGGGCGTATCATTGTCAAAGTCTACGATCAAGACAAGACTTCATGAGAGCAAATACAAAGGGTTCACCACAAGGCACAAACAATTCATAAGCCTGAAGAATAGAAAAGCCAGATTAGGCTTTGCCAAAAAAATCTAAAAAAGCCAGACCAGTTCTGGAAAAGCATTCTTTGGATGGATGAAACTAAGATTAATTTGTACCAGAGTGATGACAAGGAAAAAAGTGTGGAGAAGGCTTGGAACAGCTCATGATCCAAAGTACACGTCATCTGTAAAACATGGTGGAGGTTGCAGTGTGATGATATGGGCATGTATGGCTTCCAGTGGCACTGGGTCATTGGTTTTTATTGATGATGAGACAGAAGCAGCCAGATTCATTCTGCAGTGTTTAGAGATATATTGTCAGCCCAGATTCTGCCAAATGCAGCAAAGTTGATTGGACGGTGCTTCACAGTACAGATGGACAATGATCCAAAACACACTGCAAAGGCAACCCAGGAGCTTTTGAAGGAAAAGAAGTGAAATATTCTGCAATGGCCGAGTCAATCATCTGATCTCAACCCAATTGAGCATGCATTTCACTTGCTGAAGGCAAAAACTAAAGGCCGAAAGACCCACAAACAAAGAACAACTGAAGACAGCTGCAGTTAGAGCCTGGCAAAGCATCAGAAAGGAAAGGTCTTTGGTAATGTCCATGGATTCCAGACTTCAGGCAGTCATTGCCAGTAAAGGATTCTCAACAAAATATTAAGAATGAACATTTTATTTATGATTATATTTGTCCACTTACATTTGAGCCCGTGAAAAGGGGGGGGGGGGGGGGGGGGCTGTGTATAAAAATGGTTGCAGTTCCTAAAATTTGTACTTGATATTTATGTTCAACAATTTGAATTAAAGATGAAAGTCTGCACTTCAAATTCATTTGGATTGTTTGTCTTATTCTGGTGGCATACAGAGCCAAAATTATGAAAATTGTGCTTGTGTCCAAATATATATGAACCTAACTGTATATACTGCTGATAAGAAAAGGTATTTAGCAGTTTATATTTACTCAAATAATTGCGTTTTCATGTACTGTACTGTGGGAGATCAGATACTGTATAGTGAATGCAGAGTCCTGGGTTTAGTAACACTTTAATGCTAAAAGACCTAAAATTAAACTGCATTGAATTTCCAGGAAGTACACAATTTTAATTATATGTGACCTGCATCCCGATTTAAGGACTGCCAATAAGCTTTATTTCTTATTCAGACTTTTGTGCTAAAAACAAATTGATCCTATTTGTTGGGATAAACATAGTCCTACATATGTGTTAATATGAATAGTTTTGAACAATGCTGTATATTCCCTTTTATGATTTTGATTCTCTCTTTCCTTCCTCCTCTTTCTTTTGTATTTTTTTTTTCAGAATACTCTTTAATCATCATCTGTATTTACATGCATCCATCCCACTTTATTTTTTTTATTGTACATGATTTTAATTATAAGCAGAGTAATTACAAGTCTGGGTCGTATTGTATTTATTTGAAAAAGCTTTTTCACTGGTTTATATGCAGTAGCGCAACTCTGATTATGAGTTCCGAATGGTGAGTTTGAAGTTATTGTGGTTAATTAATTGATTTAGTTAATTATAGAAGGGTATATAGTTGGGAAGGAGAGGGAACTAAGATTGTGATTTGACAAAACAGTGATTACGCACAAAACATTGACAACCTCGCACCTTCTATATTTTGCTGTCCTTGTATTGTAATCTAGAGTTTGACAGACATGTTGTTTTTCTCTGGTGAAAGCGGTGGAGTAAAGGCTCGTACACGGGCCTTTCTAAGCGATCGTACAATATTCTGATCGTTAGCACACAGCTTTCATCCATCTTTATTTTCCTAAGGGACAAACACAAAAAATGTTCTCATACTATACCAGATCATACAATTCGGGAGCCAATCAGCGGGTCCAACGGCTGCGATGGCAACCCGCGATCGCTCAGAGGAGAGGCAGAACAGTGGTCTGCCTATGAAACAAGGCAAATCACCATTCTGTGAGGGAGGAAAATGGAGATCTTGTGTTTCTGCTAAGCAAAAACATGGATCTCTGTTTTCCTCCAGTAACAGCATTCTCCCACCGTTAGAAAGCACCCACTAGGAGCACACTTAACCCTTTGATCGCCCCTGATTTTAACCCCTTCCCTGCCAGTGACTACAATCTGTGAACACAGCCCCGTACACAACAAACTGCGATGCACTGTGTTCTGACACCTTTCTATCGGAACCAGCATTCACTTTTTCAATTATTTGACCTACAGTAGCTCTTCTATTGGATCAGACTACACGTGCATCAATGAACCATGGCTGCACATGACCCCCATGTCGTTGGTTTTCCTTCCTTGGGCCACTTTTGGTTGGTCCTGACCACTGCAGAACGGGAACATCCCACAAGAGCTGCAATTTTAGCGTTGTTCTGACCCAGTCATGTAGCCATTACAATTCGGCCCCTGTCAAAGTTGCTCAAATCCTTACACTTGCCCATTTTTTTATGCTTTCAACTAGAGTTGCACGATTCTGGCTAAAATGAGGATCACAATTGTTTTGCTTAAAGATCACGATTCTCTTAAGATTCTTGCGGCGTAACATCATCTTTCACATTATACAAAAAAAAAAATTGGGTTAACTTTACTGTTTAGTTTTTTTTTTTTTTAATTCATTAAAGCTAATTTTTTCCAAAAACAGTGCATCTGAAAGACAGTTGCGCAAATACAGTACAACATAAAATATTGCAACAGCCACCATTTCATTCTCTAGGATCTCTGCTAAAAAATATATAATTTGTGGGGGTTCTAAGTAATGTTCTAGCAAAAAAAAAAAGATTTAAACTAAATAAAAAAGGTTTAGTCTTTAAAGCGGTAGACTTACCTGTCCGCGATGTCGGCCGCCGAAGAGACCCGGCTCTCGGGTCTTGGCACCGCTATCCTAAGTAAGGGAACCGGGCAGTGGAGCCTTGCGGCTTCACTGCCAGTTTCCTACTGCGCACGCATGAGCGGCGCAGCAATTTGTGAATGGCCCCGTGGTTTTTTGGGAACATACACAGTTCCCAGAAGGCAATGGGCCGCTCACCGAGAAGCATTACACGCCGCGCAATAGGAAGAGGCAGATTAGGAAGACTGCCTAGCAACAAGGGTTTCAGGTAAGTAAATTTTTTTTTTTTACTTTTTTTTTTTTTTTTTTTTTTTTTAAGATTTTTTAGTGCAATTTTTTTTTAGGGTGGCCCTCCACTTTAAGTGGTAAACTGACCTCATTTACAGACAGAAGTTTATTCCTTTGATCTAAAAGAAAGAAATGTTAGGCTTAATGTACACGGGACATTTTACAACCTTTCCTGAAAGATTTAACTTGACAGATAATAAGCGACATTTAAAAACGTCCATTTTGCCGCATTTACATGCCACGTATAGCCGCGTTTGCGTTTTTTAGAATGTTTTTTTTTTTTTTAAATAGTCAAAAATTAAAAATGCCTGTAAACGAAACGTAGTTAAACGCGAGTTACCACGTTTACAAGCGGTTACAGGCGTTTGCCGTTTCAAATGCCTCTGAACATCCATCCTGAACGCTTTTTTTTGCTTTCCAAAAAATGCTTCTAAACTCAACTGCCTAGAAGTGACTGTAAACGCCCCTGTGTACATGTACTGATAAGATAACATTGAGGAGAGTTCAGGGGCAGCTGAAAAAAATGCCCAACTGCTCCTAATCGCCTGTTTACCAGTAACAGTGTACATGAAGCCTTACAATGTTTCTGTTTTATCTTGCCTGAGGAATGTTGTGAGAAATTTGGCAGGCTGCCTGTTTTTTTTTTTTTTTTATTTGACAACTGTCGGCTTGAGCAGAGAACTCTGCACTGAATCAAGGAAATGCTGTGTTAAGATCGCGAGGAGGGTTGAATCGTGATCTTGATTCTTTAATGATTAATCATACAGCTCTACTTTCAACACATCAGCTTCAGACACAACATTTTCAATTGCTGCCTAATATTTCCTACCCACTTTCAGATGCCATTGTCACAAGATAATCAATGTTCTTTACTTTACCTGTCATATTGTGATATGTTAAAAAATGTGAAATGTTTAAAATATTTAACAATATAACATTTCATTTGGCCTAGTAATGAAAATAGAGTTGTCAATACAGGATTTGCTCTTAAAAAAAAAAAAAAAAAAAGTATATAGATTTTTTGTTTTTGTTTTTTTTTGTTTCAACACAACATAAATACATATAGAAGGGTAGATGCTTAGGATATATTTTTAATGCAATTCAATTTTCTCATTTATTAAGACTATTCACAAATCATACTATATAAAAATTATTAATAATAAAATATTGCAGCACTGTTTATGAACTACAGTAGTGCTTCCCTCCACCAGTACAAAACCACTGTCAACCATTATAAGGTCTGTGGTCATTTGGCAATTGAAGCAATGGTGCTTTTGTGTAGGTAGAGGAACAAACGGAGAACACTGTTGAGCCATGGGGTGTTTATAAATAATTTAACGTTTTTCAAAATTATTGTGACAAATCTTAGCATTTTCCTGTTTTTTTTTTTTTTTTTTTTTTATTCTAAAATTCAGTAATGAATAAAAACATGTATGGTCTAGACATTCATGCATTTATCTATAATTTTATTTATATCATTTTGTTTTTCAAGATGCCTAAACATCAAAGATTGTCATTGTGTTGTTAAGGCAAGAAAAAAAAAAAATTTAACTAAAGTGCAGTTTCATCAAATAGACTGGAGAACCTCCTCGTCAAACATATCCTACCCCCCCCCCCCCCCCAAATCAATTGAGGCTAATTACATTTATTTTGAAATGAATAGTCCTAACAGAAACCAAGCAGATGGGAGGCAGTCGGAAGAACAAAATCAGCCTTGATTGAGACGATTTCAGGCCACCTTCAATCTGATGCGGCTCTTTTCTGTATCTTGTCTTTTCTAAAGCTAATATCCATTGATCTCTTTTGCAAAGTATTGCCTGCCTGCCGTGGTCAACAAGAATGTCCACTGGCTGACTGAAGGTTTACCAAAATGCTTTTTTTTTTTTCATCCACATAATTTTTTAAAAGGATCGCTTTCACATTAATCCTTTTAAGGATTAATGCATTTCGGTGTAGAACGTAGAAAAAAAAATGGAGGGGGGGGGGGAGAGCTGAAACGGTTTACAGGAAAACAGCTTAATTGATGCTACCGTAGTTCATGTGTTGAGAATGGGGGGGAATGTCTGGCTTCAGTTTTAAATATTTATATCATATAGTCTTTGAATTATCTGTTTTCTGTCATGAGCTACTTTAGTGTAGAATCTGGTCTACTTAAAATGGGTTTTGCTTGGTTTGTTTTGCTGTTATGCTACCTTAATTGTAGAGTATTCGTATTTATTTTTTTACTTTCTGTCTTCCGCTACATTTTTAAGAATACTGATGGTCGTTTGCAATAGTAGGTCACAAATTTGTTCTTTTTCCTTTCAACACTGCAAGTGCCAGCAGCACAGAAATTAGTGTTGGTAGCTAATGTTTTTGGAATAATTCCTGGGCCATAAATGGGAAATTGGTCGTATTTTGAACACTTTTTTAAAAATACTACACAAGAAAAAATTGCTACGTTGGGCTTTTTTTCTTTTTTTTTTCTTTTATGCGGATGAATAGAATTTTCAGTGAGAGGTCAACAATGACCTTATTTATTTAAGTATGGTTTCTTATACTAGAGAATTTTCTACAAAAAAATAAAAATAAATTAAGAACAGTGTGTGTGTGTGTGTGTGTGTGTGTATATACTGACTATATATACATTATCTCACAAAAGTGAGTACACCCCTCACATTTTTGTAAATATTTTATTATATCTTTTCAGGTGACAACACTGAAGAAATGACACTTTTCTACAATGTAAAGTAGTGAGTGTACAGCTTGTATAACAGTGTAAATTTGCTGTCCTCCCAAAGTTACTCAACACACAGCCATTAATGTCTAAATCGCTGGCAACATAAGTGAGTACACCCCTAAGTGGAAATGTCCAAATTGGGCCTAATTCGCCATTTTCCCTCCCCGTGTCATGTGACTCGTTAGTGTTACAAAGTCTCAGGTGTGAATGGGGAGCAGGTGTGTTAAATTTGGTGTTATCGCTCTGACTCTTTCATACTGTTAACTGGAAGTTCAACATGGCACCTCATGGCAAAGAACTCTTTGAGGATCTGAAAAAATGAATTGTTGCTCTAAATAAAGATGGCCTAGGCTATAAGAAGATTGCCAATACCCTGAAACTGAGCGCTTTAACAGATCAGGTTCCAATCAGAACAGGCCTCTCCATGGTCGACCAAAGGAGTTGAGTACATATGCTCAGCGTCATATCCAGAGGTTGTCTTTGGGAAATAGACGTATGAATGCTGCTAGCATTGCTGCAGAGGTTGAAGGGGTGGGGGGTCAGCCTGTCAGTGCTCAGACCATGCGCCGCACACTGCATCAAATTTGTCTGCATTGCTGTCGTCCCAGAAAGAAGCTTCTTCTAAAGAGGATGCACAAGAAAGCCTGCAACAGTTTGCTGAACACAAGCAGACTAAGGACATGGATTACTGGAACCATGTCCTGTGGTCTGATGAGACCAAAATAAACTTATTTGGTTCAGATGGTGTCAAGCGTGTGTGGCAGCAATCTGGTGAGGAGTACAAAGACAAGTGTGTCTTGCCTACAGTCAAGCATGGTGGTGGGAGTGTCATGGTCTGGGGCTGCATGAGTGCTGCCGACACTGGTGAACTACAGTTCATTGAGGGAACCATGAATGCCAACATGTACTGTGACGTACTGAAGCAGAGCATGATCCCCTCCCTTCGGAGATTGGGCCGCAGGGCAGTATTCCAACATAAGGACCCCAAACACACCTCCAAGATGACCATTGCCTTGCTAAAGAAGCTGTGGGTAAAGGTGATGGACTGGCCAAGCATGTTTTCAGACCTAAACCCTATTGAGCATCTGTGGAGCATCCTCAAACAGAAGGTGAAGGAGCGCAAGGTCACTAACATCCACCATCTCTGTGATGTAGTCATGGAGGAGTGGAAGAGGACTCCAGTGGCAACCTGTGAAGCTCTGGTGAACTCCATACCCAAGAGAGTTAAGGCAGTGCTGGAAAATAATGGTGGCCTCACAAAATATTGACACTTTGGGCCCAATTTGGACATTTTCACTTAGGGGTGTACTCACTTTTGTTGTCAGCGGTTTAGACATTAATGGCTGTGTGTTGAGTTATTTTGAGGAGACAGCAAATTTACGCTGTTATACAAGCTGTACACTCACTACTCTACATTGTAGAAAAGTGTCATTTCTTCAGTGTTGTCACATGAAAAGATATAATAACATATTTACAAAAATGTTTGTAAGCTCTTCTGAGCAGGGCCCTCTTAATCCTCTTGTATTTTATTGTATTATAACTGTATTGTCTCCCTTTTTTATTGCAAAGCGCTGCGTAAACTGTTGGCGCTATATAAATCCTGTATAATAATAATAATAAAAAATGTGAGGGGTGTACCCACTTTTGTGAGATACTGTGTGTGTGTTATATTGTCAAAACTATTGGGACACCTGCCTTTACATGTACATTAGCTTTAATGGCATTCCAGTCTTAGTCTGTAGGGTTCAATATTGAGTTAGCCCACCCTTTGCAGCCATAACAGCTTCAACTCTTCTGGAAATGCTATCCACAAGGTTTATGAATTTGTCTATGGGAATATTTGACCATTCTCTTAGAAGCGCATTTGTGAGTTCAGGCATTGATGTTGGATGAGAAGGCCTGGCTCGCAGTTTCCCCTCTAATTCATCTCAAAGGTGTTTTATGGGGTTGAGGTCAGAATCAGGCAAGTTCCTCCACCCCAAACTTGCTCATCCATGTCTTTATGAAAGAATCTCCCGTTGAATCCATTATGTGGGTCTGTACTTCCTCCATCTCTACTTATGCCCCCTTATTGATTCTCCATCAGTTGTCAGACCACCGTTCATAGGACAGAGGGGAAGCTCTTACCTGAAAAAGAAAAACCCCACTCCCTTTTAAGATGGCCACCTCCACACTGAGACCTTGTGGAACAAGGCATAGCAAAGGCCCAAACGCACTATGAGAATATTGGACGAATGATCGTCTGTTTTTTTTTTTTTTGCATGCTAATCTCATATAAAATGAAGAGGTTACCTAACTTAAGAAAATTCTCATACGGCAGAAAACAACTTATTATTCTTTCATTTACGAGCAGGTGTAGTCTTGTTACGATTTTTTTTTTTCCTTTCTCCATAACAGAGAGCTGTGTCCACACGCTACTCCCTTGGAGGCCAGCTGCAACATTCAGGACTACTCTGTCCCTACCTTATGGGGTCCTCATACTGTGCGGTTTGGGTACACAAAAATTTAGAATTTTTTTCCCCACCTTTCCATCTTGATAGGCTCCCTTTAAAGGACAGTTGTGATTTTTTTTTTTTTCTTTTAATCTTCTTCCTATCTCCTCCTGCCCTTTTCTCCCTTTCATTGACTTCTAAGTGTGCATTCATTTCCAGCTCAGTGAACTCTTTGATTGGCTCTTTCAAGGAACACAGCACAACATCTATATTTTTGAGAAATTCCCTGCTATAGGTTAGAAGTAGACTGATATCAGTTACACTTCTCAGGGATCCCTTTCCCTTCTGTCATTACATTTTCATCTGCTGCTAGTGAATATTTTACTTTCTACTCTGCCTATACACTCAGAGTAGATTGATAGTCCACCAAGCCCTTCGTTTAAACTATGTGCTTTGTTCATGCTGCAGTGTGGTTTTCTGAAGAAGCACCGCAAGCTGCTGAGATCATAAATTGGACCTAGGTTTAGCAGATATTGTTGAGTAGGGGAGAATGCAATGGGAGATAAAAGTTCTGAAGAAAAATTGTTCTTAAAGTATTGTATATTTTTGATGGATGTTTACTATAAATTTTACCTAAACCTAAATGTAAACCCTAACCAAATGTTTAGTTTATTAAAAAAAACTGCAGTTTTTTTAAAAAATTAAACTGCTTGGTTTTATCTTTCTTACATCCATTGTTGCATTTCAGTGCTGCTAGTCTTCTGCAGTCACTTTTGTCTACATACAGCCATGGCCAAAGGTTTTGAGAATGACATAAATATTCAATTTCACAAAGTCTGCTGCTTCAGTGTTTTTAGATCTTTTTGTCAGATGTTACTATGGTATGCTGAAATATAATTACAAGCATTTCAGTGTCAAAGTGAAGTGTCAAAGGCTTTTTGTGACAATTACTTTAAGTTTATGCAAAGAGTCAATGTTTGCAGTGTTGATCCTTCTTTTTCAAGACCTGCAATTCGCCCTGGCACACTGTCAATCAACTTCTGGGCCACATCCTGACTGATGGCAGCCCGTTCTTGCATAATCAGTGCGTTTGTCTGAATTTGTGGAGGTTTTATTGTTCACCCACCTCTTGAGGATTGACCACAAGTTTTCATGGGATTAAGGTCTGGGGAGTTTCCTGGCCATGGACCCAAAATGTTGATGTTTTGTTCCCCAAGCCACTTAATCGCTTTTGTCTTATGGCAAGGTGGTCCATCATGCTGGAAAAGACATTGTTCCTCACCAAACTGTTCTTGGATGGTTGGGAGAAGTTGCTCTTGGAAGATGTTTTTGTACCATTCTTTATTTATGGCTGTGTTCTTAGGCAAAATTGTGATTGAGCCCTCTCCCTTGACTGAGAAGCAACCTCACACATGATTGGTTAAGGATGCTTTACTGTTGGCATGACACAGGACTGATGGTAGCGCTCACCTTGTTCTCTCTGGGCAAGGTTTTTTCCAGATGCCCCAAACAATCGGAAAGAGGATTCATCAGAGAAAATGACTTTACCCCAGTCCTTAGCATTCCAATCCCTGTACCTTTTGCAGAATATCAGTCTGTCCCTGATGTTTTTCTAGTAAAGAAGTGGCTTATTTACTGCCCTTCTTGACACCAGGCCATCCTCCAAAGTCTTCGCCTCACTGTGCGTGCAGATTTACTCACACCTGCCTGCTGCCATTCTAGAGCAAGCTCTGCACTGGTGGTGCCCCGATCCCACAGCTGAAAGAGACGATCCTGCCACTTGCTGGACTTACTTAGGCACCCTAAAGCCTTCTTCACAACAATTGAACCTCTCTCCTTGAATTTCTTCATGATCTGATAAATCAGGGATATGCAATTAGCGGACCTCCAGCTGTTTCAGAACTACAAGTCCCATGAGCCATAGCAAGACTCTGACAGCCACAAGCATGACACCCAGAGGCAGAAGTTTGATGGAACTTGTAGTTTTGCAACAGCTGGATGTCCGCTAATTGCATATTCCTGCGATAAATGGTTAATTTAGGTGCAATCTTAGTAGCGTGTTTCAGGCTCAGGTGGGTCACGGAAAAAGGTATGTGACACAATTAGAAATACACACCTTTTACTTTATATACTACTGTAACAGCGAGGATTCTAGCAGTTTACAAGCACTTTTACTATGTTGACACTGGAGATTCCTTACAGGCAGGGAGGGAGAGGGGGAGAGAAGACAGCACATAAAATGGCAAGCCATACCCAGAAAATAAGCCCTACTGTGTTTTTGGTTGCCCGGGCTTATTTTCAGGGAAATTTGGTAGCAGCCATATCTTTGCCTGTGAATCCGTTTTTGTGCAATGATGATCAACTGTAGGAGGGGGCCCTGGTGCTCGCTGGACTTTCTTGGGCGCCATGAAGCCCTCTTCACAAATGCAGTGGAGTTTTTTGGGGGGGGGGGATTAAGTTCTTTTTCATGGCAAAGAGGGACCTTGTAATCCATAGTTACATAGTCAGGTTGAAAAAAGACACAAGTCCATTTGCCTCAACCAAAAAAAAAAAAAAAATCATACAATCCCATATACACAATCTTCACCCACAGTTGATCCAAAGGAAGGCGAAAAACCCAGCAAAGCATGATCCGATTTGCTACAGCAAGGGAAAAAAATTCCTTCCTGATCCCCCGAGAGGCAATCGGATTTTCCTGTATCAACTTTACCTATGAATGTTAGTACCCAGTTATATTCTTTAATCTACAGAGCTTGCCAGAACCACCTCTGGAGGGAGTCTATTCCACATTTTCACAGCTCTTACTGTAAAGAAACCTTTCTGTATTTGGAGATTAAATCTTTTTTTCCTCTAGAGTGGTCCATCTGGCCACACTACAAAACATTCTGGAGTTTATGGCAAATTGCCATCATAAAAACTGAGGCAGCAGACTTTGTGAAAATTAATATTTGTGTTTTGAGTTTCGGTTGTATGCAATCAAAGAATGGCTGTATAGCATTTTTCAGCATGGGTTGTCCTGATGGTGATAACCGTGGATAATGAATGTTGAAATGGTAACCTATAGTCGCCATCAGAAGTCTGTGAATAAAGCATCACAAAGCAGGACCACAATTTGGAGACAGGAACATCACTTTAGTGATTGGGTGTACATATACAGTACTTTAAACTTTTTTATATAATGGCTTACCTAAATATCCATACCACAGGATAGTAGCGTGTAATATTAAGAAAATAGTGTAAAGTAATGTGAACTGCACTTAGGTGAATATGAAATATTAAATGGAAAGAATTGCGCTCATACTATGAGACATTAAACATAATTCAAAGTACTCCAAAAACATATGTTGCGCTAATTCCAGTACTTCAAATAAAATTATAACTTAATTGTCCGTTCCTCGGAAGACATCAGGTGTGATGAAATGCATAGGGAAGAGCCTGCTGTGACGTCATTTCGTAACCAGAAGTCCGCGGGAAGCCTTTTTCTTACCTGCCGTAGTTGATATTTTAAAGCGCAATTGCGACTATATGTTATACTATTTTAGAATACATTTTTAACGGTTTTACACTGTTGGGCTTTTTGCTTCTGTTCCCTGTATGAGTTACATAGATGGAGGGCTAACCAATGAGATTCAAGTTATGGATTATTGGTGGGGATCAAAGTACCGTATTTATCGGTGTATAACACGCACAGGCGTATAAAACGCACCCCAATTTTAGGAGGGAAGTTTAAGGAAAATGACTTACATTTTGAATAAAGAACTTTGAAGCAATATTAGGGTCACAGCTCATCAATGCACCCTGCTCAGTGCCCATCTGCAGCCATTAAATTGACCAACAATGCAGCCTGTTCAGTGCCCATCTGCAGCCTCACCTTTCCCATCATTGCAGCTTCGCCAGTGTTGGATTATCCCTGCTGTCTCCGAGGGAAATTGAGAGCGAGCGCCGCTGAATTACACTGAGCCACGGTCTCCTGTGTACCCGGCGCCGTCACTCACAGATTTTGAGGCTCTTACGTTGGCGGATGTGGTCACAATTTCTTCACTTTTTTATTTTGGACACTTTTATATTTTCACATTTGGTCTTTGATATATGTCATATGTTTTTTACATGTTTTATAAGCCGTGTTACTGTAGGATCAATCTTGTTTGACCTTGTTATGACAATGAAGTTATATTTTTATTTGAATTATTGGAATTAGCGCAACATGTGTTTTTGGAATATTTAAAAAAAATGCAATTTTGAGGAAATCCTTGGATAAAATTTGCTTAGAAAGGGTTCCTTTTTTTTTTTCTCTCAATGAAAGTAGAATTTAATTTTATCGATAACTGGAAGGGATCATGCACACTGGCATATTGGGATTTATAACATAGAATGCATCCATATTTCAGGGCATGGGAACCACAGGTGTTGCGTACTGCTGTACGTGGGTATATTTAGCTCCAAACAATGTGTATGGCACCCAGTTGCAATTTTATGCTCCAAAGTGTATTGTACCCACATACAGTTGTATCCGGTAATTCGTTTGTACAGGTGGTTGTGTGCAACACTTGTGGCTTTCAGGCACCAAAATACGGACATATGTTAAGTTATGCCCTAATATGTCTATATGCATGAGCTCCAAGGCAAATCCTACCTAAGTGAAAGTGGTTCTAAAGACTGAATGCTTACCTATGCACGAGAGCAACAGCTCTCCATAGTTTCTGCCTCCTCATTGGCTGACACACAGCAGCAGGAGCCGTTGGCTCCCATTGCTGTCAATCACAGCCGGTGAGGGGGCAGGGCCAAGCCACGTTCTGTGTGTCACTTTTAAGAAATAAAAACTGAGCCTTTAGACCCCTTTTACACTGAGGCATTTTTCAGGCGCTTTTGGGCTAAAGATAGCGTCTGTAAAGTGCCTGGAAAAACGATTTCCCTGCAGTCTCAGTGTGAAAGCCCGAGTGCTTTCACACTGAGGCGATGCACTGGCAAGACGTTAAAAAAATCCTGCAAGCAGCATCTTTGGAGTGGTGAAGGAGCGGTGTATACACCGCCCCTTTCCATTGGAATGAATGGGCACTGCAGCCGAACCGCTGGCAAATCGCTGCTACAGCGGCGCTTTGCGGGGCGTTTTAACCCTTTTTTCGGCCGCTAGCAGGGGTTGAAAGCGCCCCACTAGCGGCCAAGAACACCCTCAAAAATTACAGTAAAGCCCCGCTATTATGAGGCCGATGCCCAAGTGTGAAAGGGGCCTAAGTGTCACTTTAATGCATTCCTTGCATTAGGGTAAAAAATGTTTAGGTATCAGTGTTCCCCCATCACCCCCTCTTTTACGTACATGAGCCCCCAGCGATGTGCGCGTCTGCAGCTCTTCTCTCCCCTCACTTCCTGATCTCTTGAGATTTGCTGAGGCCATTGGCTCCTGCTGCTGTCAATCAAAGCCAGTGACGATGGAGCTAGGGGCGGGACCGAGTCCCGCTGTCTGTGTCACTACATGCTTGGGAGCGAGCCCACATGAGTGCCCCCATAGAAAGCGGCTTGTTATGGGGGCACTCAGCGGAGGTGTGGAGCCAGATGCTCCAGAATAGGATCCGAGAAGAGAACTTCAGGGCCATTCTGTGCAATTCCATTGCACAGAACAGGTAAGTATGAAGCTGTTGTAAATTCTCCTTAAAAAAAATAAAAATAAAAAACACTCCCGCTATCCTAGCTGTTACCTTTACCAGCCAGAAAAACGTTTTTATGGCACCCCTCGGTTTCTGGTTTCACGTGTTACTAAAGGCTTGTCTTGTCTTGTCTGATATAGTGGCAATCCACTGGCATTTGATAAGGGTTTTCTTGCAGAGGTCTCATCCTACCAACGTATGTGCGATTGTTTTCCAATACAACCATTACCCAGGGATATTCGCTGACTGTCAACCCGCGTCTCTGAAGTTAAGTCCATATCTTTGTTGAGCCGTTGGAAACCGGCATACCTTGTCTGCTTATGTTCACTTCCCTTGGTTGAAATCACGGCCATTATCCCTTAATTGAAGCTGTGTTGGAAGTAAGTGGAGTCTGGTAATTTCAAGCATCATTACTGACTCAGTGATTCACAGAGTGATTTGTTAGTAAATGATCCTTGACTGACAACATACAGAAAAGACTGAGTAAAGATTTTGTTGAGTGTCGCGTAATTCCTTACACCAGCACAGGTGTGAAAATCTTCTTTTTTTAATTTATTTTTTCTTCTTTTGTACTTTACAGTTTTTTAATCCGTTTTGAAGTTCTCAAACCTCATCTGTTTTACAAAAATAAGGATGCTTCAAATCAACTGGATGATTGCAGAACACTGGCACTTGTGTGCAACATTGTGCTATATATATATATTTTTTTTTTTTTTCAGATGGGATGCTGAAAATGTACCCAGCTTTAGATAAGCTTAAAGAACATCTAGACCAGAGAACAGAATTGTAATATCATTTGACTTACCAGTCTTTGCATGTGATGGCTTCAGTTTCAGGCTTTTTCCCCCCCTTTATTTTTACCTGGTGATCCTGACAGTAACACACTGTCCTACAACAGCCATTCCACTGTGCTACAGAAAAATGGCAACCGATCGCACACAGGATGCTGACTCACTGTGACCAAAACTGAACCAGATAGTGTAAGATGGCTTCAGCTCTGCATTTGGCCCACAGGTGAGGTCCCATATGCCTTGTTTCCACTGAGCGGATTGGTTCGGTGCGCTATTTTCAGTGTTTCCATTATGAAAGCAACCCATACAACCAAACCGAACCACACCATTCTGTGTCCTGCTTCAGATGTGGGGCCATAGAAAATGGTACAGTTCAGTTAGGGCGGGGCTACGATACATTCCACTGATTGTCGGACGTGTGACGCCATGCTAGGAATTTTTTCTAAACCCACCTATGGCCCCTGGCAGTCCAACTTGCAGTTGAAACGCTCACCTGAATAGGCCGGTCCATTCTAGGCCTTCCAAACTGTACCGACCCGCTCAGTGGAAATGAGGCATTATATGCATTTCTTCCCCTAGGGGTCTGTCTGAAAGAGGCCTTAACTTCCTGTCTACAGCAGGAAACAATAGAAGATCCCTCCAAAGACAGAGGATATCCTCTTTGTGACAACTCAACATTTTTGGATATCCTATCATTTTCAATAATGGAGGCAGTTATCACGAACACCAGCTGTGAGCGTGAATCATCCCAGCAGAGACAGCCGTAAAAACCCAACAGGGGTTCTATCCTTCCCACATTCTATTGTTGGCTTTATATGAATGCTAAAGCTGACCTCTAGGCAGATAAAATAAATCAGATTAGTACAGTTATGCATTTCAAAAATTACATTTAAAAAAATAAATAAAACTAGCGTAGGTACATGAATTTGATTGGAAATCGGCCTCTGGTGCGTAGGTGCCTGAATTTGATTTGTGTGTAGGTATTTGAATTTGATTGTAAAGCAGCCTCTTGTGAGTAGGTATCTCAATTTGATTGGAAATCAGCGTCTTGTGTGTAGGTACCTGAATTTGATTGGAAATCTGCCTTTTGTGTGTATGTACCTGAATTTGATTGGAGATCATTTTTTTGTGTGTAGGTACTTGAATTTTATTGGAAATTGGCCTCTTGTGCGTAGGTATCTCAATTTGATTGGAAATCGACTTCTTGTGTATAGGTACCTGAATTTGATTGGAAATCAACCTCTTGTGTTTAAACACCTAAATTTGATTGGAAATCGGCCTCTTGTGCGTAGGTACCTGAATTTGATGGGAAAGCAGCCTCTTGTGTGTAGTTACCTGAATTTGAGTGGAAATCAGCCTCTTTTGCCTCGTTTCCACTGAGCGGATCGGTACGGTACGCTATTTTGGTTGTTTCCCTTATGAAAGCGGCCCATACAACCGAACCGTACCATTCTATTCAGGGTCCTGCTTCAGATGTGGGGCCATAGAAAATGGAACGGTTCGGTTAGGGCGGAGCTGCGATACATTCCACTGATTGGCTGACAGAAAACCCTCTAGTGTGCTATGCTGAGACATTTTTTCTAAACCCTGTATGGCCCCTTGTGGTCCCACTTACAGTGGAAATGCTCACCAGAATAGACCGGACCATTCTAGGCCATTCAAACTGTACCGATCCGAAACGATCCGCTCAGTGGAACCGAGGCATTTGTGTATGTAAATAAGTGAACCTCGCGCCAAATAGGCGAAACCTAAAAAAATCGTACAAAAGCTGCTCCCCAAATCTAGTGAATAACTAAGCAATGTGGAATATGTGAAGGGGGCGCTAAGTAAACACTGCTTGTGAGTGATTGACAATCAATCACAATTCATAAACACAAAATTTTGATTCTAAAAAACATAAATTGAATAGTATACATGATGGGAGTGAGTAAATAGTGATTAAATAAACTAGGTAAACCAATAGGTTGATTAAATATAACCAAAAACAAAAAAATTCATATGCTGAGCAGCAGCTTGGTGATGTAGTGTATAGGTACCTGAATTTGATTAGGAATCAATCTCTTGTGTGTAGGCACCTGAATTTGATTGGAAATCAGCCTCTGACACAAGCTGTTTAAATCTCAGAGCTGCATGGATAGAAATACAGTTCCTCAGATCCCATCTATGTTTTTAGTGGTTTACTTGGAGCTTAGCATTAAAAATCACCAGTTCACCAATGTTTTCTGTGGCTCAAGTTGGCTTCCCCAGCTGACATTAAGGGACACTGTGACAGGATGGATGTTGGTGTCTCTTGCCAAATTACAGAAAATAACAATACATTTCACTGGCACAACTGTTTAGAGTTTTTCTTCTGATTTGTTTCCCGCTGCTTCCATTTTGGCCCAGTATTGCAGCTTCAATCAAGAATGTATTCACATGTTTACTGCTTCCATTTAGGTGATATAAAACTGTTGACGGGACGTATTTCTCATTTACTGTCCAATGCCAAATCACCTTCAGAATCCAGAATATCCTCCAGCACAATGCAGAGCTTGGCTCATTACGTATCATCAAGCAGCAGATAGGACTGTATGACAAATGCCTTTCAAAGGTCCATTAAGCTCTGTGGCTTATCACCAATTAGTAAATATTTCAAGTGAATGGACCATAAGGGTCTCTTGGCTTAGCGCAAGTTCCTAAATCAGCTGGATAATCTCATTATGACCTCATTCTTCTGTAAAAAGTGGACAGGTGTGCTGGCGTGTGTAAGTTCTTTGTGTGCCATTGTTACACTGTGACTGGTTAAGAGACATGAGTAAATTGGATGAGCTTAGAATACTTGTCCATTCTGCACTGTATGTACCACTTTTGGCTTGTATCATAACCTTTTTGGATAACCAGATTTTTTTTTTTCTTTTTTAAAAGCTGGACCTAAAGATGTGTACAAAGAGTTGGATTGAACATGTCTGGCCTCCCTTTACCAGACCTAGGGCTTTTCCACTTGAGCTGTAAAAAGAGGACACTCGGCACATATTTAAAGTGGATATAATCCTCATTAATGAAATTTGACTACATAGATTTGTAGTGTTTCCTCTACTCTTTCCAGCGGACAAGGTTCCATGTGTTTTTGCTGTTTCATTGCTCTGTTATCAGCATGATAACGTCTGACAAGTTCTCTGTCAACCAAGATAAAACCAGCCTGAAATTTGTGTGGTGGGAGGTTGCTATAATTGGAGTAGCAGAGAGCTTGTCTTGTCACAGCACAGCTCTGCAAGTCTCTGCCTATGTAGAGGGGGGGGGGGGGGGTGCCTTTCATCCAATAAGTTGTCTTGGCTGTATGCCAAGAAACCACTCCCAGTGCTGAAAAGGAAGAGACAATCTCTTACATGATGTGCACTTTCTAAAGTGTATACAAAGATGACGACAGGAGCTATCCATGTAAAACTTATGTACAAAGATGACGACAGGAGCTATCCATGTAAAACTTATGTAGGGAGATTTGTTTCTTCTCTGTGTATTATCTGAGGCTGTTCACTTCACTGGGTATATGTAAGGAGTTTATATCCACTTTGTCTTCTGTGAATCCAGCAAAAGCATCCTGTGATCTGATAGGATTTATGATCCCCGATTTAGTTGTAATAATGAATTTAGAAACTGGGAATTTTGAATTGCTTATGTTTTAAAGCCCGACCCAAGCCAAAACATCTGATTAGATAGATGGAGCTCCGAATCTCCAGTTCGAGCTGCATGTCAGAGTTGGAATTGGGATGTTTTCCAGTAGGCAGCTCTCTCTTACTGGAGCTGCAGTTAGACCCGTTAAGCACTATGTTGAAAAATATGTGGTTCCACACTATATTTTCTTTTATTAATTTTCAAGAGTGACAAATAACATCAAAAATAACCCACACAGGGGGACAGCATAGTTGACAAAGTGTGCAAACAGTTTGAAAAGTAAATGTCTTCTGGATGAACAAAGTGAACATTCTGAGAGGTTGACCAGGATACCAACAGGAGAATGACCCCTGTACGATCAGATCAACTCGGGAGAGTGTGCGTAAATGAGCAGTGCATAGGAATAAGAGCAAACGAAAGAGAAAAGAGGAAAATGAAAAAAAAAAAATAACAGAACAGGTAAGGAAAAAAGGGTGGGGAAAAATGAGTATGTGCAGGGTAGATTCCCCACAGGTTTGGGGACAGGTCATGATATCCAGTAGCTCAAACTAGAGAGGTCTGCTTAGGGTAGAGCATAGTTGAGCACAGACTATTTTTATTGACTAGAAACAGTTTATTGATCACAATTTTTTTTTTAATTGCCAGCACATTTCAGGGGTTTTATTAATCACTCTTCATCAGGGCTCAATGATGGTTTAAAATAGTCAGAGGCAGGGCAGGTGATTATAATCTTGTAAATAAGAATATGTCAGAGCTAAGATGCTTGCTCAGGTTGCATGGAACAGAAGCAAAAATAATCTCAACTCCTGTCTGATGGGTGACAGACAAGAAGTGTAAACTCCATTTTTTTTTTTTAATTAGGACTTGTACCCTTTAGAGTATAGGATGCCATGTCATCTGTGCCCAGTCTTGCCACGAATAGTTAATCCAGCTCTGAGCAATCCTCTTATCTTTTTTCAGTAATATAAAAACTGACACAAAGAGAAATAGGTGTCAGTTTCTTCCCCCTTACTGTAACTGACAGGTGATTTCCTTATCTCATGTAGGAGTGTGAGAGAGGCATTATGCGTACTTCACATCCCCCTCCTTTCTTCTCCAGCTCTCCCAGGATTGGCTGCTCCACACCTCAGCATGATTGGGCTTGCTGAAGTCATGTGGTGACTTTCCTGGGTTTTGATTGGATGTTAGTGATCATAGGGCATAATCCACAAAATCAGCAGAAATTGTGTTCCTGTGTAATACACAGGAGAAAATATATGTTGTCAAGGGGAGTGTAGAGATGGGCGGGGAGTCTACTGATGTCACAACTCCACCCACCGAGCTCCAGACAACAGACCCGCCCACAGAATGTGGAGTATTGCAGGGCTACAAATAGAAAAAGGGGAGATATTTGACAGGTAAGGATACATGCAGGAGGTTGAGCGAAAAAAAAAACCCTTGTAGTGTGTACCCGGCTTCAGGCTTTAATTTAAATCTATAGTCATTAAACAATGACATTCAAGACTTTACCAAACAGTAAGACATTTAAAAACATTATTTCTCACTCTTGTGTTCGTGCTCTTACCCTGCAGCAGAACTTAGTTGGAGGGCTATGGAAAAGGCTAAAAATAAAAGAAGACCTACTGTTGGTGCTGTAAAACATATTATTATTTTTGATGTGTGTGTGTATGTATATATATATATATATATATATATATATATATATATATATATATATATATATATATATATAAAAAATTTTTTTTTTTTTTTACTCCAGGAGCACTTTGTTTCTTAGAATAGGCTGGATAGAGTGTGAACATAGGAATAGTGAGTGATGTGATTCCGTGCAGAGCTCATCTGTATATTGCAGGAATTCAGCTCATTAGTGGCATCCTCGTGAGACTTACCAACGTCAAGTCCACAAGCAGTCTTCCCCTGCCCCGGCCATTCCTGGTGTGCATTCATAACAATGAGAAGGAAAGCTTTTCAATTATTAAAGGCCACTCTTGATTTTCCATTTTTGAAACCCCTTTCTTCACCAAAGCACACAGCCAGCAGTAATGCTGATGAAAGAAAATGTCTGTGGTTTTTGACAGGAACAAGGAACCTTGACCTCTGAGAACTGTAAAATAGCCATCAAGGGTCCATTTTTATATGATCGGAGGAGGATGATTTACATGTAATAGTTCAGGAAGCTGTAAGATCCTTTTATGGTGAAACTTTTTAGCTGAGAAAGGGAAAAAAATTAAAGCAGATCAGTTATACACATTTTCCTTATCGTAATGACACAACAGAAATCACTTACTTTACTCACACTACTAATATGTGTGTGTGTGTGTGTATATATATATATATATATATATATATATATATATATATATATATATATATATATGTATACCCTGTTTCCCCGAAAATAAGACCTAGCGTGATTGTCAGTGATGGCTGCAATATAAGCCCTACCCCCCAAATAAGCCCTACCCTGAAAATAAGACCTACAAGGACTTTAACTAGGGCTTATTTGGGGGGTAGGTCCTATATTGCAGCCATCACCGACAATCATGCTAGGTCTTATTTTCGGGGGAAACAGGGTATATATATATATATATATATATATATATATATATATATATATATATATATATATATATATATATATATACATATGCAGTATATACAGTGGATGTAGAAAATCTACACACCCCTGTTAAAATGTCAGGTTTTTGTGATGGAAAAAAAATGAGACAAAGATAAATCATTTCAGAACTTTTTCCACCTTTTATGTGACCTATAAACTGTACAACTCAATTAAAAAACAAACTGAAATCTTTTTGGGGGGGAGAAAAAAATAAAATAATGTGGTTGCATAAGTGTGCGCACCCTCTTATAACTGGGGATGTAGCTGTGTTCAGAATTAAGCAATCACATTCAAACTCATGTTTAATAGGAGTCAGTACACACCTGCCATCATTTAGTGCCTCTGATTAACCCCAAATAAAGTTCAGCTCTTCTAGTAGGTCTTTCCAGACATTTTCTTAAAAAATATGGGGGTAGGTGGATTTGGCGCTGCTAGTAGTAAGTATGCTCTAAAGCAGGGTTACTGAATTAAAATTCACGGAGGTCCGACCAGTAACATTTTCTTCCACCAGAAGTCGGAAACCAAATTTTTTTTTTTTTTAGCCCTCCCTTTCTATACCACAATCCTTTATTTCAGTGTCCTCAGTTCTCCCCACACATCACATTTCCCCACTTTTCATCATCCCCTTCAAATCATCACCCTCCCCCACAGTACTGTCCTCTGCCCCCTTTACATCCCTCCCCCACAGTACTGTCCTCTGCCAATTTTACATCACCCCCCAACAGAACTGTGCCCCCTTCATAACACCCCCCACAGTATTGTCCTGTGCCCCCTTCATATCACCCCCCCCCCCCACAGTAATGTCCTTTGCTTCTTCACATCACCCCCCCAGCAGAACTGTGCCCCCTTCATATCACCCACCATAGTACTCTCCTTTGTGCTTTCATATAACCCCCCAGCAGAACTGTGCTCCCTTCAAATCACCCCCTCCCACAGTACGGTCTGTTGCCCCTTCACATCACCCCCCAACAGAACTGTGACCCCTTCATATCACCCCCCACACTACTGTTCTTTGCCCTTTCACATCACCCCCCTGCAGAACTGTGCCCCTTTCATATTACCCCCACAGAACTGTCCTTTGAACCCTTCACATCACCCCAAAGCAGAACTGTGCCCCTTAACATCCCCCCACAACACTGCCACTCTTTACATCCCCCCCACAGCACTGCCCCCTTTCACATCATCACAACCCCCCCACAATAGTATTCTTTTCCCTCACATTAACCCCCCCCCCACAGCATTGTCCTCCTTTACAACCCCCCCCGCACTGTTCCCTCCCTTTACATCACCCCCCCCTCGCAGCACTGACCCTCCTTACATTTTGCATTGTATTTGGCCATCCTCGGATGGCATTGGCGTCATGTCCATTTGTACCCCCTCTTGCCATCGAAGGGGAGCTTCCAGTGCATGTCCCATCCTTGATGTCATGTATCCCTCCTCTGCTGTGCCCATTGTCCATCTGTGGTCTACTGATGCCCTGGCGCAGCTGTGCCCTCACGCATGTATGGGACGTCCTCGGGCGTGGCCGTCACGTCACGCCTTTGAGATATCACATGCATGCGCCACGGCTGTTTACATGCCGCATCTTGGCGGCGTTCTGCTGGTGGCACCTAAATGGTGTGATTGCGGGTCCGGATGAAACAGCCACTAGGTTCAGATCCGGACCACGGTCCGCCATTTAGTGATGCCTGCTCTAAAGTGTCACAATAAATTTCATAGAAAAAAACACAACAATGTGACAAAGTAAAAATAACAGTAAAATGCAGCATTTAAAATAAAAAAAAACACCAATTGAATCGTGTATTATTTGATTCCAGTGTTAATTATAAATACATAGTCCACAATATCGTGGATCAAAAATTCCAAAAGAGTCCAGTGATGATAATCCAAAACAATAGGTGTTACAGTAGATATCACCGATGAGGACGTCACACACTGACACCCTAAACGTTGGACTACCCAGATAAAGTAGTCAAAACAACATTATTTACAATATGGGCTTGAAGCTCTTCAGAATCCACAGTGACTGTGATCATCAAATTAAGTCTCCTACCTAGATGTTAATCGAGTCTGACATGGAGGCAAAACATAAATACTTCACTGCGCGGTATTACGGTGCTTTAAAAAAAAGTGCCAAAATACTCTCAAACATCGCATATAAAATTGCATCTGTGTCCAACTGACAACAATAGGGAATAAGGAGCGACTGTTTCCAAGCAGCATAATGTCCGACCGTCAAGCGTGGTGACGCCACGTAGCTCAGCACCTCAATGTGACTAAGTGCAAGTGAAAATTGCTTCAATTAAATTATACTAGTTAATTGGTGAACATCTGTAGCAATAAACAAAGTGCTAATGTGCAGATAATCCATAATATCAAAGTGCTACAACATGTGACAAACATCCATTGGTGATCTGGTGTGCATACATGATTCAAAAATAAAATGCAATAAAATCAAGTTCTTAAAATTCATGTGAAATTTTATTTATTTTTTTAAATATGAAACTTGTGTAAAGTGAAGTTGGTGCTGCCAAAGTGCATGCAGTCGGGTCAGTATATCCACACACTCGTGCCCCCCTCTCTTGTTGCATTTACCGAATACAACTACCCGCCAAGGGGTAAGTAGCCTTCACAGTATCAGTGACTGTAAATTTAATCCATACAGCTTTCTCCTTGATTCCCTCTGCCCCAGTGGTCTCATATAAAGATAATAATAGGTTTCCATAGCGTGACTCCATAAAACGCTGTTTTATTGTGCAAGTATGTAGCACACTTACATGAATGAATCCAAGTAAAAACAGGCGTTTGTGTAGCTTAGCCAGGAAGTCAGGGTTGCAATGTGTTCCATGGACCAAAACCAGATGGGACGGAATGACGCAGTAGCTCCGGCTTATGCGTTTTGTCACAAAGATGTCATTCGAAGTGGCCCTGACATCAGAGGGATTTCATTGTTAAAAGCTATCAGTCAGGAGAAGGGTACAAAATAATTTCCAAGGCATTAGAAATGCAATGGAACGCAGTGAAGACAGTCAAGTGGAGAAAATATGTCGCAACAGTGACATTACCATGAACTGGATGTCCCTCCAAAATTGATGAAAAGAAGAGAAGAAAACTGGTCAGGGAGGCTGCCAAGAGACCTACAGCAACATTAAAGGAGCGGCAGGAATATCTGTCAAGTACTGGCTGTGTGATACGCGACAACAATCTCCCGTATTCTTCATATGTCTGGACTATGGGGTAGAGTGGCAAGGCGGAAGCCTTTTCTTATGAAGAAAAACATCCAAGCCAGGCTAAATTTTGCAAAAACACATCTGAAGTCTCCCAAAAGCATGTGGGGAAAATGTGTTATGGTCTGCTGAAATCAAAGTTGAGCTTTTTGCCCATATTTCTAAAAGATATGTTTGGTGCAAAAACACTGCACATCACCAGAAGAATATCATACCCATAGTGAAGCATGGTGGTGGCAGTATCATGCTTTTGGGCTGTTTGTCTTCAGCTGGAACAGGGGCCTTAATCAAGGTAGATAGAATTATGAACAGTTTCAAATATGAGTCAATATTGGCACAAAACCTTCAGGCTTCTTCTAGAAAACTGAACATCTTTCAGCATGACAATGACCCAAAGCATACATCCGAATCAACAAAGGAATGGCTTCACCAGAAGAAGAATAAAGTTGTGGAATGGCCCAGCCAGAGCCCAGACTTGAATCCGATTGAAAATATGTGGGGTGATCTGAAGAGGGCTGTGCACAGGAGGATGCCCTCGCAATCTGACAGACTTGGAGTGTTTTTGCAAAGAAGAGTGGGCAAACATTGCCAAGTCAAGATGAGCCATGCTGATAGACTCCTACATAAAAAACTGTTGCTGTTGCTGTGGGGTGATCTGTCGAGTGCTGTAATAAAATCAAAAGGTGCTTCAACAAAGTATTAGTTTAAAGGTGTGCACCTATGCATCCAGATTATTTTATCTTTTTATTTTATATTTTTATATTTATCTTTTGTCTTGTTTTTTTTCACATCACAGAAACTTGACATTTTACAGGGGTGTGTAGACTTTTTTTTTTATATCCACTGTATTTGAAAATATATACAACTATTTTAGTAAAAAGTAAGGCTTCTTACTATTGCACTCTGTAGAGGTTTTTGTTATGCACGCTATACTCCTGATGTATGCATTGTGTAGCATGTTATGTATACTGTGTACCCATTCTTCCCTGAACACTGTGCTATATCTTATGTACCCTGATGGGTTATAGTCAAACCGCAGTATTAGTCTATTCTGTACCAGATGCTGTACACATTATATACTTAATATTGCTAATCATCACAAAATTGTCATTGTAATAGAAGTTATTCCCAATATGAGGATTTTTTTTAGTACTTTAGATATGCACCCTCTTCAATGAATAGTCAACGTTTGCAAGTATTTGCATCCCTTTTTACATTTGTTTCAGAAAAAGAACTAAGCTTGATGGTTGTACTCTAATAGAAAACCAGAATAATATTCAGAGCCCTGGCTCTAGAATAAAATGTCTTTTTTTTTAATTTTATTATTATTATTATTATGTTTTTTTTTATATAACATGGGGAGAGGTGGTGAACTGCTGTTTGGGTTTCATTTAAGATTTCTCTTCGTTCTGTTCATTTCTGTTCTGACACCTGGACAGAAAGTGAGAAAAAGTCATGCCAACACTAATCGCAAAACAAAGAAAAAAAAAGTTTTGTCTGGAGCATGGGGCCTTAAAGATGACTAAAGCTTTGTTTAAAAACAAAAACAAAAAAAACTGTCATACCTCCTCTGTGCAGTTGGTTTTGCACAGAGTGGCCCAATCCGTCTCTTCTGGGGTCCCTCAACGGCGCTCCTGGCTCCTTCTCTTCTCAAGTGCCCCATTGGAGAGCCGCTCTCCCTCGGGGCACTTGTGCGGGCGCGCTCCTGTGTGCTTCTGCTGCGTCTATTGAGACAGACAGCAGGACTCAGCCTCGCCCCTGGCTCCGTGTCATTAGATTTGAATGACAGCAGCAGGAGCCAATGGCTGCACTGCTATCAATTGATCCAATCAGGACCCGAGACACTGGCTGGAGCTGGTGTGCTTGTTCCCATCAATGGAAAGACCGGATTCAGGTAAGTAAAAGGGGGGGGCCCTGGGGGGCAGCTGCATCACAGGAGGCTTTTTACCTTAATGCGTTAAGGTGAAAAACCTTGAGGGTATACAGTCCCTTTAAATTATTACTAAAGGCAAGACTTTCTTTCTTCAGTTTTAGATAGAATGAAAGAATGGAGGGATTAGATCACCTGTCTGGTTTCTATTGCTGCCCATTCCCCATTAGGGAGATTCACCTCCCTGTTTGTCATGTTATCATCGAAAGAGAAAGTAAAATAAAATCTCAAATTTCTGATTGTCTTCAGAAAAGTAATAGTAAATGTTTGTATCTTCCAGTGGGGACACTAGTTGTTGTGACAACCAGGGGCTCTTTCACTTTACAGGGATTTCCTCTCACTTCCTGTTTTGGCTATGTGACAGGACTTGAAGGGAAATCTCCACAATGCGACACTGATGGGGAAAAAAAGGAAATTTTGTCTTTGCTCTATTTTAAGGCTAGAGCCATGTGAGTAATTTTAGTTGCTCAGTCACATGATTAGAGTCTTGTGCGATCAGTCACTTTTTTTTTTTACATCCCCCTAGCTTTAATGAAAACTGTAAACAAGAGATTAACAGTCAAGTGATTGCGCAGGGCTGCAGTTGTGTAAAAGAAAGTAGATTAATCTCCTCTGTTCCCCTCCATAGACTGGAATGGGAGCAAGAGATTAATCGCTTTAGGAGATTGCCCATTCAGGAGATTGTTGGGCGAGTTTTCTCATTAAAGTGTTCCCCTGCAAGAGTAATCTCATGAGACTAATCTCTCAACAACGGCCCAAAAATCTACTGCAGTAACACTTAATAGTGATTATATCTCTTGATTTTTTTTTATTATTTATATTTTTTTTGCTCTAAGATACAAAATTTGTTGTGGAACAAAAATTTTGTATAAATAAAACCACCAAATGGATGAAGGCAACCTAACGCTAACAATTTGTGTGAAACAACGAGATGGTGCCACCTTGCACATCAAAACATATTTAAGCTTAAATGAGGTCCCTTCACTCTTTTAGTTTTCTCAGGCTGCTTTACTTTTTCACTTGGTAATCTTGCAGATAACACACTCCTTGTCGCTGGGTGGCTATGCTCACCCTCCACTGTATCTATAGAGAGAACCATGGATGCCACCCTAGGATAAGACTAAAAACATGGCTGTTTTTGTTCATTTCTATTACAAGGTGGGGGGGGGGGGTGTGGGTGCAATTACACAGTGAGGGAGAAAAATATTTGATACCCTGCTGATTTTGTACGTTTGCCCACTGACAAAAAAAATTATCAGTGTAAAATTTTATGGCAGGTTTATTTTAACAGTGAGAGACAGAAGAACAAAAATATCCAGAAAAATGCATTTTGAAAAAGTTATAAATTGATTTGCATTTTAATGAGTGAAATAAGTATTTGATCCCCTATCAATCGGCTAGATTTCTGGCTCCCAGGTGTCTATAAGGATGTCAGGGACAAGATTGTAGACCTATTCAATGCTGGAATGGGCTACTAGACCATCGCCAAGCAGCTTGGTGAGAGGATGACAACAGTTGGTTTTCCTGCTCAAGAAAGCACATGTACAGGCCCATCTGAAGTTTGCTAATGAACATCTGAATGATTCAGAGGAGAACTGTGTGAAAGTGTTGTGTTCAGATGAGACCAAAATCAAGCTCTTTGGCAACTCAACTCGCCGTGTTTGGAGGAGAAAGAATGCTGCCTATGGCCCCGAGAACACCATCCCCACCGTCAAACACGGAGGTGGAAAAATTATGCTTTGGGGGTATCTTTCTGCTAAGGGAACAGGAAAACTTCACTGCATCAAAGGGACGATGGACAGGGCCATGTACTGTCAAATCTTGGGTGAGAACCTCCTTCCCTCAGCCAGGGCATTGAAAATGGGTCGTGGATGGGTATTCCAGCATGGCAATGACCCAAAACACATGGCCAGGGCAACAAAGGAGTGGCTTAAGGAGAAGCACATTTAAAGGAGTTGTAAAGGCAGAAGGTTTTTTATCTTAATGCGTTCTATGCATTACGATAAAAAACCTTCTGTGTGTAGCAGCCTTCCCAGCACCCCCCAATTAACCAGCCTGAGCTCCTTCTCTCTCCAGCAATGTCCATGATCCCCTCAGCTATCCAGTACACTCCTCCTGATCGGCTGAGACAGAGAGCAGTAGCGCCATTGGCTCCCGCAGCTGTCAATCAAAGTCTGTCAGCCAATCAGGGGAAAGAGGGGCGGGGTCTGGTTGGGACTCCGTATCTGAATGGATACACGGAGCTCTGACTCAGCTTGGGTGCACCCCTGTAGCAAGCTGCTGACTGAGGGGCACTCAAAGGAGGGAGGGGCTGCTGGCTGAGGGGCTAGGAGTAGCTAAGAGGGACCCGAGAAGAAGAGGATCTGTGCTGCTCTTCTTTTTTTTTTTTTTTTTTTTTCAATTTCTTTATATAGAAGAAAAACATAGTCGTCACAACACACAGCAGCCAAAAGCACAAAGGGTGTTATTTCAAAACAGACATAGGTATAATCATAACATCGTCTGAGGTTGAGTAGCTCGATAGTTGATTAGTGTGACAGTTCTAGCAGTAAGGTAAGTTTCTCCCTTCAACAGATGGGGTGGTAATCATATACATTTTGTTTGCATTATGCGAGTGGACTTTTAGTTCTGTGTAAGGGAGAGCTATATTGTAAAGACGTAGAGTCGCCCATAAGGGTGTCAATTTGGGTAATAGTGGAACAGGAGGAAGAGGAGAGAAAGGGGGGGGAAGAGAAAAAAAAAAGGGGGAAGGAGCGGAGTGCCAGGGTGATGGAACGCACAGTTGCAGCAGTGCAAATGATTGGAGGACTTTAATCCTCAGAACAATTCTCCAGGAGGGACTTCCCTTCGTCCGAATATACGAACATGTTCCAGTGTGTCCACGTCTTCGAATATCGTTCCCTTTTATTTTGGGCAGAAAGTATCAGATCTTCCAGGGTATTGACACTCTTAACCCTATTAAGCCACATGGCGATCTGGGCTGCTCTGTGCAAAACCAACTTCACAGAGGAGGCGAGTATAAAAAAAAAACAAGCCTTTACAATCACTTTAAGGTCCTAGAGTGGCCTAGCCAGTATCCAGACCTTCATCCCATAGAAAATATGTGGAGGGAGCTTAAGTTTCGAGTTGAGAAAAATCAGCCTCGAAACCTTAATGACTTGGAGAGGAGTGGGACAAAATGCCTCCTGAGATGTGTGCAAACCTGGTGGCCAACTACAAGAAACATCTGACCTCTGTGATTGCCAACAAGGGTTTTGCCACCAAGTACTAAGTCATGTTTTGTGAAGAGGTCAAATACTTACAGTGGGGACGGAAAGTATTCAGACCCCCTTACATTTTTCCCTCTTTGTTATATTGCAGCCATTTGCTAAAATCATTTAAGTTTGTTTTTTTCCCTCATTAATGTACACACAGCACCCCATATTTACTGAATTGTTGACATTTTTGCAGATTTATTAAAAAAGAAAAACTGAAATATCACATGGTCCTAAGTATTCAGACCCTTTGCTCAGTATTTAGTAGAAGCACCCTTTTGATCTAATAGAGCCATGAGTCTTTTTGGGAAAGATGCAACAAGTTTTTCAAACCTGGATTTGGGGATCCTCTGCCTTTCTTTCTTGCAGATCCTCTCCAGTTCTGTCAGGTTGGATGGTAAACATTGGTGGACAGACATTTTTAGGTCTCTCCAGAGATGCTCAATTGGGTTTAAGTCAGGGCTCTGGCATGGCCATTCAAGAACAGTCACAGAATTGTTGTGAAGCCACTCCTTCATTATTTTTGCTGTGTGCTTAGGGTCATTGTCTTGTTGGAAGGTAAACCTTCGGCCCAGTCTGAGGTCCTGAGCACTCTGGAGAAGGATTTCGTCCAGGATATCCCTGTATTTGGCCGCATTCATCTTTCCCTCGATTGCAACCAGTCGTCCTGTCCCTGCAGCTGAAAAACACCCCCACAGCATGATGCTGCCACCACCGTGCTTCACTGTTGGGACTGTATTGGACAGGTGATGAGCAGTGCCTGGTTTTCTCCACACCTACCATTTAGAATTAAGGCCAAAAAGTTCTATCTTGGTCTCATCAGACCAGAGAATCTTATTTTTCACCATCTTGGAGTCCTTCAGCTGTTTTTTTTTTTTTTGCAAACTCCATGTGTCTTGCACTGAGGAGAGGCTTCAGTCGGGCCACTCTGCCATAAAGCCCCGACTGGTGGAGGGCTGCAGTGATGGTTGACTTTCTACAACCCTTTCCCATCTCTTGACTGCATCTCTGGAGCTCAGCCACAGTGATCTTTGGGTTCTTCTTTACCTCTCTCAACAAGATAGCTCAGTTTGGCCGGACGGCCAGCTCTACGAAGGGTTCTGGTCGTCCCAAATGTCTTCCACTTAAGGATTATGGAGGCCACTGTGCTCTTAGGAACCCTAAGTGCAGCAGAATTTTTTTGTAACCTTGTGCCTTGCCACAATTCTGTCTCTGAGCTCTTCAGGCAGTTCCTTTTGACCTCATGATTCTCATTTGCTCTGATATGCACTGCAAGCTGTAAGGTCTTATATAGACAGGTGTGTGGCTTTCCTAATCAAGTCCAATCAGTATAATCAACACAGCTGGACTCAAATGAAGGTGTAGAACCATCTCAAGATTGATCAGAAGAAATGGACAGCACCTGAGTTAAGAGTGTCACAGCAAAGGGTCTGAATACTTAGGACCATGTGATATTTCAGTTTTTCTTATTTAATAAATCTGCAAAAATGTCAACAATTCTGTGTTTTTCTGACAATATGGGGTGTCGTGTGTACATTAACAACTTCCCTACCTGCCTATAGTCATATGACGTCCACAGATGGGATCATATGACGGCCTCGGGTTCCCAGCCGCCTAGGGAGCGTGCGCGCGCCCGCCGCGTTGCTCGGGACCCGGTGCGTGTGCCCGGTGGCCGCAATGTCCTCCGGGCACCCGCGATTGCCCGTTAACCGGGCCGGACCGTGGATCTCTGTGTGTAAACACAGAGATCCACGTCCTGCCAGCTTAGAGGAGAGCGATCTGTGTTCCCAGAACAGCGGAACTCTGATCGGTCTCCTCCCCTTGTGCGTCCCCGCCCCCTACAGTTAGAAGCATTCCCTAGGAAACACATTTAACCCCTCCCCGCCCCCTAGTGGTTAACCCCTTCACTGCCTGTCACATTTACATAGTAATCAATGCAATTTTATAGCATTGATCGCTGTATAAATGTGAATGGTCCCAAAAATGTGTCAAAAGTGTCCGATGTGTCCGCCATAATGTCGCAGTCATGAAAAAAAAATCGCGATCGCCGCTATTATTAGTAAAAAAATATTTTTTTTTTAAAATGCTATAAATCTATCCCGTATTTTATAGACGCTATAACTTTTGCGCAAACCACTTAATATACGCTTATTGCAATTTTTTTTTTTTTTACCAAAAATATGTAGAAGAATAATATGTAGAAAAATATTGTGTTTTTTTCAAAATTGTCGCTCTTCTTTTGTTTATAGCGCAAAAAATAAAAACCGCAGAGGTGATCAAATACCACCAAAAGAAAGCTCTATTTGTGGGGAAAAAAAGGACGTCAATTTTGTTTGGGTACAATGTCGCACGACCGCGCAATTGTCGTTTAAAGTGCGACAGCGCTGAAAACTAAAAATTGTTCTGGGAAGAAAGGGGGTGAAAAGGCCCGGTATTGAACCGGTTAATGAGGAAAAAAAATGAACTTAAATGATTTTAGCAAATGGCTGCAGTATAACAAAGAGTGAAAAATTTAAGGGGGTCTGAATAGTTTCCGTCCCCACTGTATTTCACTCATTAAAATGCAAATCTATTTATAACTTTTTTTGAAATGTGTTTTTCTAGATATTTTTGTGGTTATTCTGTCTCTCAGTGTTAAAATACCTACCGTTAAAATTACGGACTGATCATTTCATTGTCAGTGAGCAAACGTACAAAATCAGCAGGGGATCAAATACTTTTCTCCCCTCACTTTCTCTAAGAGGTGACACTCTCTACAAACCTTTCTGTCACACCTCGTATAAAGCAATCCACAAACAGACAGCAAGCTTACCTGGAGGCAACCATTTCTTCCTTAAGGTACAGCAACACACTAGAAACGCAGGCATCACTTTTAGGGGGGGCAATCGAAAAAAGCAAAGATGGCAGTCACTCTGATTTGTTTCAATCTAGCAATCAGGGAAAGGTGCACATGGACAGGGCAATAAAACAAGTGGGGGGTCCCAAGGTAGCCAGCAAACTTTCAAGGTAGCCAGCAAAAAATAAATAAAAAAACCCACTGTTTCAACTTCTCAGGTTAAAAATAGAGGATTTATGTGCAAACCTTTGCAAAGGCTATATATGTGGAAGCCACATGCATAATGATACTATGTTAGCATTAGCTGATGTACTAGACACAGATCTCAACAGGTCCTGGAGTGTGTGCTACTCATGCTCAGAGGCAGATCCCTTATCGTCTGTGTGAAATGGCGAAAGGTTTTTCTTTGTATAGCCATACTGCAATGTTCTGAACAGCATTGTAAGTAAGAATCTGAATAACAGGTTGCACCCCGTACAAAGAAATTTAATGTAGTTCTTGACACACTTATTCTTACTGAACCATTTGATACATCGTTACCTTCCATATTTGCCTTGTTTGAACAACTGTCAGTGGAACAAAGCTTTCTTCTTTTTGTTTTAGAAATAAAAAAATAAAAAAAAAAGACAAAACAGGTGCAATCATGCATCACTTGCTCTCATCTTTGGCCAGGCTGCTACATAAAATTTGGAAAGGGTGGATGTAAGCAACAAACGAAACCATCTGCCACCCCCAGCAAACAAGCCGGTGACCCACTGTTTGGCACAATGGCCGAGCCTGAAGAGTCAGCCGCTGGACAAAGTTCATGCTGGGCTTCATTTAAAAAGGTTATAGTAAACTTGAGATCCTTGGAAAGATCCTGTCAACATACATTTTGGCATGTGGTCTCACATGCTCACCGGCCAGAGATCAAAGGTTCATTTAATTTGTATTTAATCACTCTTTAAAGATCGCTGCAACTCCAAAAAACTTTAAATTGTACTTTTTTTCTTTTGTATTTGAACGCAACATATTTTTCTGATTTTTATAGTTAATAATTGCTTCCCTCTGGTTGGAAAAAAAAAACAAAAAAAGGGTTTTTTTGTTTGACAGTATGGGGAAGAGTAAATTTCATTGTCAGATTTTATTGGTATCCGTTTACATTGGAATGATTTCCACTCAAGGCATTGTTGTAAGCTGAACTTTGTTTCTCTTTATTACAGAGCATCCTCCCTAGATTTCTTTGAAAAATCCCATTGGGGCTAGTTACACTGTCACCAGCCCATGGTAGATTCTCATGGAATACATGGGGAGTGTGCCTGAAGTGGACCTTGCAATAAAGTAGTAATGCTTCATCCTTTAAAAGTGGTCAGGGAATATAGCTAGTTAGTGTAGATTCACCTATTGCAGCCTCTGTTCTTTTAAGGAAGCGTACCTGCTGGTAACTTGGTTGTCCCCAGGGCCTATTACACAATACTATATTCTCTGTTCAGGTAGCACAAGAAGCTTAACAAAGAGTACTTCACTTAATTCAGAGAGATGCAGATGACCACAGAGGATGGTATCTCAGCTGGAACATAATTAAAAGGTTATGCAGAGACGTCCGTCCAGGCAGAAACTTAAGCCGGCCATACATGGTTTGATTCTTGGCCGGTTCAGCAGAAACAAGCCGGGATTCAAACCATTAGTCTATTGATCAATTTGGGTACAACCAGCCTTATACATTTGCTGCTATAGCCACTAGCGATAATCACTGTCTTCTCCCAGTGTGGGCGGCTTCCCCCACCAGTTTCCCGCCCACACCAGAAGAAGACTATTGCTCGGCAGGAGGGATTCCCCTGTCAACACTTTCTGTGGTTGCAGGAAAGAAATTTGCACCGTCTCTGGCCTGTCATAGTTGGTAAACAGGCAAAGGGTTGATCAAGGCAGCAGGCAGAGGTGTGGTTAGTAAACAAGTAAAGGCTTGGTCTGGGCAGCAGTTTTCAGCAAGAGTCGGTACACAGGCATGTCAAATACAGGCAATGGCAATAAGTGAAGTACAACGCCAGGCACAGGGTCTGTATGGTTTAAAGTGGGCACCAACAGAAGATGGACCAGCAGGCATGAAAGGTGGAATAGGCGGAGGGTGTTGCGTGGCAACTGGATGCTGAGAGTCTTAGCTGCTGCAGTATTGTCAGGATCCAAGAGACAGCGGCCAATGGCGGGGACAAAGAAGAGGAGCCCAATGTGGCGAATGAGGTGGCAGCTAAAGTCAGCGGAAGTGTGCCAGGCAGTGGACCAACCAGTGTGGGACACAGCATGGCTGATAGCAGAGGAGCTGCAGGCAGCCCATGGGAAAAGGCAGATCATTACATTTCTTATCCCCGCAATCTCCTGCGACACCTAGGAAAGGGTGAAATATTCCAACTCTCCTTGTGCCTGATGCTACTACTTGTGTGTCACAAGATTCTTCCAGAGAAGACCAGCATCACATCTGTGTGAGAGGGGATTTTATTCATGAACATTTTGCTTTGTTTTTAGATGCCGGTGCTGGATGCATCGGCACATATTAATGCAGTCCATGTCAGGAATGAGCAGCAGAGGGTGGCCACGGTCCCACATAGTGGAACCATGTACTAAAAGTAGCCATCCTGATAAAAAAAAAAAGTTCCAGCTAGGAAGGCAGCCCTCTCACTGAAATCATTAAGTACAATGCAGCATTAGTGGTCCTACATTGTACATGAAGACTTTGGGGCCACATAGTGGGTATGGGAGCAGAGGAGAGTTGCGACTGCTGGGAGAGTGAGAAGAAAGATAGTAATGGAGATTTTTATTGGCTAAACGGAGTTCAGCTTGAAGCTGATCGAGTTGACGGAAGATTCTCTTTAAGAGGCGATAAATAAACTATTGAAACAACATGGAGGTGTATTTGGTAGTAATGCAGACATCTGTCACATCAGCAGATGTCCTTAGTCAACTTATTGAGGCAGTTCATGTACCCACTGGGTCTAGGTTGACATCTGTTTAAAAGGCAGCTGTCAAGGGAGGATCCCTTTTGTACAACATAAATAACTGAGGCATTTGTATGAGCTAGTAATGCCTTCTGTAAGAAAACCATTCTTACCCTTGTCCTATATGTATATCATGGTGGATAGGGATCTAGTACTTGCTAGAACATTTAAAGGAAAAAGGGGTTGGGGTTAAAGGGACACTAAATTCATTTTTTTGTTGTTGTTGTTTGTTTTCAAAGTCTTTTTTTTTTTAGGCTTCTTTTTTGTCCTGTGCATGCTCCCTATCCTCCACTGATGCACCTCACTGCTGCTGGTGTAGAGTGATCAGTGCCGTTGTCTCTACTCCGCTCCTATGTGTACTACAATCCCCATAGAGTTGGATTTGTCTGTAAGTAGATGTGTAGTCTGTCTCGGGTGAGGGTGGCTACTTTTACATACACAAGCACACAAGTGGGGGGGGAGGGGCATGGAGAACAAACTTGGCCACCCTAGAGCAGGAAGTAGAACAGCAGAAAAATACTTGCATGTGGGAGAAGAAACAAACAAAGAGAGAAATAGAAAATACATTCTAATATTTAAAGAGGAAGAAAACCCCGATGGGTTTTACTTCCTCTTTTGCTCCCCGCAAGGCCTGCAAATTAAAAGCATAATGGGCTAGTATGCATTGCATACTAGCCCATTATATGGCACTTACCTGCAAACGAAGCTCGCGCTGTCCCCTGTGCAGGCCGTGTCCATCTTCGCCCCTCTTCCTTCCGGGGCCTTGGACTCCGGCTCTGTGACTGACCGGAGTCGCGTGACGTCACTCCCGCGCATGCGCATGGGAGCCGCCAGTCACGGCACGCGCTGGGAGAAGAAACGACAGGGTGGTCCGTTACTTCACAGAGCCTTATTCTAGGCTTACCTATAGGTAAGTCACTTAAAAGGGTTAGCAACAACTTTAAACGTATTGCATTTATTTTATAAAAAAATTGAGTTTAGTGCCAATTTAAGGCTTTGTGGGAAATGCTACCCTTTAGTAAGTAAATTTTAAAATCTTTCAGATGTGCTGAGCAGTTTAATCTCCGTGAATGCAATAGAGCAGGGGTCTCCAAACTTTATGAACATGGGGCCAGTTTACTGTCCTTCAGACTTTAGGGGGGCTGGGACTGTGGCCAGTGGGAGTAGAATATGATCTGGTGTCAGTGGGAGTAAACAATGCCACATCTTTAGTTCCCCAGGAATAGTGCCCCATCATTGGTGTCAGTGGGAGGAATTGTGCCCCATTGTTGATGTAAGACGGAGGAATAGTCCCCCATTGTTGGTGTCAGTGGGAGGAATAGTCCCCCATTGTTGGTGTCAGTGGGAGGAATAGTCCCCCATTGTTGGTGTCAGTGGGAGGAATAGTGCCCCATTGTTGGTGTCAGTGGGAGGAATAGTCCCCCATTGTTGGTGTCAGTGGGAGGAATAGTGCCCCATTGTTGGTGTCAGTAGGGGAAAAGTTACCTAAGATAAAGGCAAGCAAAAGGGCGCATCCAGCCACTGGGCCAAAGTTTGGAGACCACTGCAATAGAGGATCAGATTTGCATTGAGGAGTATTTGAAAGTTTTAAAAGTGTTTACTTGCATAGAGCATACACATTCTTCCTATTTTTTTTTTTTTTTACTTTTTTTTAGTTTGTGAAAATGAGGGAGGCATACTGTTACAAGTGAAGAAAGTTACAGAACAATAAAACCAACATTCAAGCAAACTGTGAAATTGCCTGTGTGCAAGCAAAACTGATTCTCAACATAATTGCAACAGACCCCAGTGTTCACAGCGCTACATATACCCTTATAAACATCTAGCGTGGGCTCAGTCAGTTTGAGAGGTAAACTCTGTCACATCCATTGGACAGAAGAATTGGTGTTGATGCTTAAAGCATAACTCCACTTTTGTTGAGAAAAAAAACTCTCCCTTCTGGGTGATCTAGGGACACTGCAAGGATTTTAACAAACTGTGTTGCAGATTCCTACATTTTGTTATTCTGAAGAAATTCTTGTGTGTTTCTCTGTGTGGGTAAGTGAGTCTAATGGGAATGGTTTCATAATTATTATTCAGCTGCAAAGCTCTAATGAAGAACATTGCTGGGCCTGCATCCCTTTAGACATGTTCCTATTGGGAGTATCTCACCAAAAATGGAAAATCTTTTTGCAGGGGATGCATGAAATCTGACTTGTATCTTAGTGCAGACTTCTGGGAAAATCAGTGAGCAGCAATCAGCAGGAAATGATGCTTCTGGGGGGCGTTCTGTACACATTCTGTGTACAGAACACCTCCAGTTAGCCATTTTGCATTGCATTTTCAGAAAATTACAGCGGCTGCAGATTGAAAAGGGAAGGTCATTTCAATAACAATCAATTACAGTATGACGCGTGTCACAGTTGTATACGCTATCTTTTTTTTTTAAATTTGCTATATTTTACCCCTACAAAAGTGGAGTTACCCTTTAAGAGCCGGTTCACACTGGTACGATGTCATAGATCGGATGTGATTTGCACCGCACTGCAGTGAAAATCACATGCGATCTCTGTGTGATGAGATTTCAGCCATAAAGATCTATGGCTGAATTCGCATCAAACTGGTACAGGACCCCTTTTTTTTTTGTCCGCAGCAATATGTTCGCACCCATGTGATCCGATTCCTGTCCGAGTTTGTAGATCGCACTGCGATATGTAGACTGATTTAGGGGTGTCATTAACTTTTAACTGACACTCCCAGCAGTTCGCATAGGGTAGGGTAAAACATGCGATGCGGAAACCCGTAGTGGATTTGCAGCAGTGTGAACCGGCCCTTAAGTATGTTTTTTTTTTTTTTTTTGTTTTTTGGGTTTTTTTTTGCTTATCAAAATAACAAACGTTATACTTGCCCTGCTCTGTGCAATGGTCCCGAACCTCCTTTTCTGGGGTCCACCTCTTGCGCTGCAGACTCCTTCTCTTCTCAATGTGCCGCCACAGGAATCGGCTTCCTATGATGACACACCTGCTGGCTCAACTCCAAGCCTGGCTGTGTGTGCTCCTATTGACGCACACAGTAGGGCTCAGCCCCTATCTCTGCTCACAGGATCTGATGGACAACAGCAGGAGCAAATGGCTCCCCCTGCTGTCTCTCTGAGCAGAGCTTCTGCAGACAGCACAGAGCTAGATCGAGATAGGACTCAGGTACAAACACTTGGACATTTTTTACCTTAATGCAGGGAATGCATTAAGGTAAAAAAAAAATGTCCAGGCTTAACAACCATTTAAAAAATCTCAAAGTCATTATCTTCAGGTGGATATAGTGTGTTCTGATTCCAATCAGCTATTCAACACTCTTATCTTATTCTATGCATTAGGGTGAAAAACCTTCCATACTGCAGCTCCCCCCCCCCCCTCCAGACTCCCCCTTTTTCTTACCTAAGCTTGTTTCAAACCAGCAATGTGCACAAGTGCAATGGCCCCAGCAGCTGTTTTTTGTCTTTTCAGACCGATTGATAGCAGTGGGAGCCATTGACGCCCGCTGCGGTCAGTCAAATCCTGTGACGTGGGGGGGGGGCGAGTCCTGCTGTCTGTGTCAAAGGACACAGCAGTGGAGCTTCGGAGAGAGCATGCACAGGTGCCCCGATGAAAAGGAAGGTCCTGGAGAGCCGGCGGGGGACCCCAGAAGAAGTGGGTTGGTACTGCTCTGTATAAAAGCTTTGCACAGAGCAGGTAAGTATAACATGTTTGTTATTTTAATATGAAAAAAAAAAGATTTAGGGGCAATGGCAGTTTTCCAGGTGTTCATTTTTAAGTTGGTAGAGTAGAGAGTTCTGAGGGATAAGTCAAACACCAACTTAGTTATTTATAGGCCAATGTACTTTATTTTAGAAACCCATTGTAGTGGAGCAGATGGTTGTAGATTTGTAGACTTGAGGGTCTAGTAGCAGGTTTTTTTGACTCTCCCCAGTTTACTTTTAAGCCTGAATATATGGAAAATGTGTTCAAGATGTGTAATGTTTCCTGCAGGGATATATCTGTATTGTCTTAAAAGAGGATAAGATCATCCTTATATAAAGCAGTTTTTTTTCCTTTTGAAGTTGGCCATTCGAAAACCCCTTCTGAGAACCATTTTTACCACTGTAGAAATACTCCAGCTTGTGCTACGTACTGTCAAAGGGTTCTGAATGATGACATGCAGTGCAATGTAATAGCTTCTGGCCTGTTATTTCATACACAGAGAAGGTGAAGGAAAGTTTTAGCTGACATTTCTTATGAAACAGATGAGGAAGACTAAAACCTTGTAGCACCAACTAATTAAAGGGTGATTCTACCTTTTCAGCAAAATAAGATGAATTCCCAACACTTTCCCTGCTCCTCCAGTCACTACTGCACTTATTTGTTGTATTGCTGCCCATGTCTACCTGTGTACCGATCCGGACACTAAACCCACATCATAAAAAAAACTATCAATAAATAGTGTATTACATGCTGTTCATACTCAGTCACTATGGGATTCGTTTTCTGTATTCTGCAAAAAACCTGACTGATCCAACTGCTTTCTACCTCCATCTTCTGTTCATGTCCCCAATCCAGCCAGGGATTTTGCAGAGTAGCTTTGGCAGCTCTGCACATGCTCAGTTTTCAGTGCATTTCTATGCTGAGCATTTCCTCCCTATCACATCTGAGCAACCCATGTGACTAGAGAGTCACACATATGGGAGTATACACCGTGGTAAATGACAGCCCACTCCCTCCCTCCTCCTCCATGCCTAATAACCAGCTAAACGCAATAGGGGGCAGGATATTACATCTTGATTGATGGAGGTTTCACTTCACTCTTAAGACACAGGCTGGCGGAAGGGGGGGAGGGGTGTGATGGGTGTGATACAGACTGTACACAAAAACAAACCAAAATAAAGCATGGAGACATGAATGAATGGGGGAGTTTGCTTTGAATATTGAAAATGAATTAAATAGTTTTTTGGTTTGTGGTGCTCAGATGCATGGAAGATCTGCTTTAAATACAAATCCACCTGCGTGTTGGACGTCACACGACGAAACGGACGTAGGGCCAGGCAAGGTCGCTTATGACATTGCATATGCCGGCTTGCGTCTGTGGTCTATGACAGGTCCAGAGACGAGCGGCTACTATTTGCTAAGCGTGTTACTCCCTAGTGCAGGTAGGCATTCTTCAAATGTGAGTGGATTACAGAGTTTTTTTAATCAACCTGTGAGATGTTTTTATGCTATGGGAGCCTCCTTCCTTCTGTTTTTTTGTTTTCCCCATAATTTGCTGTGACCTGTGTAAGGGGAATCTGACCGTAAAACAGTGATTGTTGATCGCTTTTAGACATTGTGGTCCTCTTGCTGGTTTATAATTTGACCATTTTATTGATCTGGTGAGTCCAATTTGGTGAGAGCGGTGAAGGATTCACACAGCGGTGGAGCACTTGATGCACTTATAAACAGGCATTTTTTATAAATTGAATATTTTGTTAATTTTTTTTTTTTTTAGCACTTTTAGAATATTGCACAATACAATTGTTTGCACTGCACTTTGATATGCACTAGCAATTGTATATATATTTTTGCACAGATGTTATTACACATGTGATATATATATATAGACATGTTTTGATTATTCACTTTTCAAGAGTCTGAATTTTTTTAGGTTAATGTGCGGACTAGCGCCACTCTTATCACTATATAATCTTCTACTGTTTTCCGATGACTTCTAATCACTTCTCCAGAAAACAATGGGAATTTGTTTTATATAGTACTCTTTTGATGTTCCTCGATAAGTGCTCAGGAGAAAATTAAAACAGTATTTTTCTGCTAAAAAAAATTCAAATCTTTATTAAAAGGTGAAAATGTAATTATTAATATTAAAATGCCACTTACAATTTTTTGTGCACAATACTGGTGCACCACAGATTAGAAAAATGCATACACTTTCCCCTTAAGAAATATAGCTGAGTAATCCTGCTCTGGGCAAAATGCTTTTACTTAGTTGTTAGAACGTCCTGACGTCATCAGCTCCGCCCTTAGGCGTTGCGTCACTATCATGTGAGTTCCTCAGAGGATATCCTATGTGCTTATGTTTGATAATAGGCTTTATTATCATTTTAGGAGGGATTCTTTACATTTATTAGCAGTGAGAATCTACATCTACACAGTCATCTAAAAGTGACAAAATGGGAACAAAGAGGATCTATTCTTTTCATAAAACAGGGACAGTTGGGAGTTATACTTGACTGTAACTAATCCCTGCAGTGTAGCTATACTGTGGCCAGTAACTGCTACATTGTTCTTAAGATGTGAGTCTTATGAGCCACTATGTTGATGTGTTCTTGTCTATAAACCTATAACATTGTAGAATTCACCTCTGTAACATCTCTAAAATTTCCCCCTTTCTAACTAATGAAACCACCAAGCTACTCATTCACTCCCTTGTTCTCTCTTGCATTGACTATTGCAACTTCCTTCTCGTAGGCCTATAGTAGGGGTGGTCTGTCCATTAAGAGCGCACAGGCGCCGTCCATCGCTGCCTCCCCTAGCCCCTTTCAGGATGCCGGCGCATGGATTCCTATGCGGAGGGGCTGTTTTCTTTGAAGCACCGATTAGAGCCAGAGGCTTTATTAGGCTTCAATATAGGGTGGGCTCAGGTCGCAGAGGCCAATCCCTACACTGGCTTCCAATTGCCCAGCAAATTAAACTCAAAATACTAACAGGATACAATCACAACTCTGTCCCGAGCTACAACACCAATCCTGTCTCCAAATATCACCCAAACAATCCTCTCAAGAGCTCCTACTCTCCCATCCTCTGGAATTCTCCACCTCATTCTGTCTGGCTATCTTCTACTATGGCTGCTTTTAGGCCATCCCTGAATACTTATCTCTTCATGGAAGCCTTTTACGCCTCCAACTAATCTTTTATCGCTTCCATCATCTCATCCCCCACAGTTACAACCTTCTGTACCACTTGCCCTACCCTATTAGATTGTAAGCTCTTTTGAGCAGGGCCCTCTTAAAGAGGTTGTAAACCTCCCTGTGTAAGTTGTAGCTATAGGTAAGCCTAGAATAAGGCTTACCTATAGGTACTGTAAATATCTCCTAATCATTTACTGTACACTGCACCGATGATGTCATTGGCGCATGCACTCTGAAGGAACGGCCGCCCATGCCTGTTCTTCAGGCGAGTGTGCCGTGACCAGTGGCTCCTACGCGCATGCGTGGGAGTGGCGTCACGCAGCTCCGGCTGGTCACAGAGCCGGAGTCTGCGGCTCCGGAAGGAAGACGGGCGAAGATGGATGCAGCGGTGACGACGCAGGCTTAGTTTGCAGGGATGTCACACATAATGTGCTAGTATGCGATGCATACTACCCTGTTTCCCAGAAAATAAGACCTAGCGTGATTGTCGGTGATGGCTGCAATATAAGCCCTACCCCCCAAATAAGCCCTAGTTAAAGTCCTTGTAGGTCTTATTTTCAGGGTACGGCTTATTTTCGGGGAAACAGGGTAGGGCTTATTTGGAGGGTAGGGCTTATATTGCAGCCATCACTGACAATCACACTAGGTCTTATTTTCGGGGAAGCAGGGTAGCACATTATGCCTTTACTTTGCAGGGAAGAAGAAAAAACCCACCACGGTTTACTTCCTCTTTAACTTGCTTGTATTTTATTATATTGTAACTGTACTGTCTCCCTTTTATATGGTAAAGCTCTGTGTAACCTGTTGGCACTATATAAACCCTGTATAATAATAATAATAATAATAAGCTGCCCCCACCTACAAACACTGCCATATGTGTTCACTGAAAATGAAATAACACAAGATGTGGCGCCACACATTGTGGTAAGTGACCTGCTACTTTGTTGCATGACAGGTTCACTTTATGTAGCTTTAGGTTAACCCCCCAATCCTCCCATTTTCTCTGCCAATTAGGAATGTTAGTGGCATTCCCACTGCCTCTCGTTGTTAATCTGATCCATTCAGACCAGTCTCTGACAAAAGAAAATCTTTTGTCATTTGTGTCAGTGCTGTTTACCATTCCAATCTGTAAAATGCAGAGAAAGTGTTAAAAAGTCAGTGTCCCCCAGAGACCCCTGTTAGTTTAGTGTTTGAAAAACAAAGGTTGCTGTAAGGTCATTGAGCCTCTTAAACCACATCGGAGATTCAGGAGATCAAGGGCCGTTTTAGGCGGTTGTGTTGCCGCTCAATAACATTCACAGGTTAATAAAATATTTAGATGTTATTTACACCTGCATGAACAGTGGTTTTGCTTTGTCCTTTATATCTATTTGTTGGTATAACTGGATTCCAGGTTCCCTATGTTCACTTTTCCTAATGCACTGCTTAATTACTTGCTTGCAAATGCTGAGGCAGCCAGCCTAAGCTAGTCTAATGCCGCATACACACAGTCGGAATTTCCGATAACAAATGTTCAATGTGAGCTTGTCGGAAAGTCCAACCGTGTGTAGGCTCCATAGGACATTTGTTGTCGGAATTTCCGACAACAAATGTTTGAGAGCTGGATCTCAAATTTTCCGACAACAAAATTTGTTGTTGGAAATTCCGAGTGTGTGTACACAATTACGACGCACAAAATTCCACGCATACTCACAATCAAGCAGAAGAGCCGCACTGGCTATTGAACTTCATTTTTCTCGGCTCGTCATATGTGTTGTATGTCACCGCGTTCTTGACGTTCGGAATTTCCGACAACATTTGTGTGACCATGTGTATGCAAGACAAGTTTGACCCAACTTCCGTCAGAAATAAATCCACGGTTTTGTTGTTGGAATGTCCGATCGTGTGTACGCGGCATAAGGCTGGTCATAGAAGGAACTTGTGTTCACAGTTCAAAAAAGGGCCTGATCAACCTGCAAGATATTTGGTTATTTTCATGGACAAACCAATCACAAAGCGGCTGATAAATGTGCAAATATTTTACCGAACATATTTCCCTGCAGGGCAAAAATCATTCTCACTAATGATCCTGTGCATTTTGTAGCACTGGTACAATTTATTATCTCCTTTATAAAGTTTGATTTTTTTTTTTTTCATCAGATTTAGGCTCCATTTACACTTGTGCAACTTGTCATGCAACTTTGGACATCAAAGTTGCATGACAAGTCATTCCTTATTTTTTCCTATGATAACCATTCATAAATATGTGTGTGACTTAAAGTTGCAGCAACTTCAAAGTAGTTCATGCACTACTTTGGTCCGACTTTCATGCAACTTGAGGGTCATAGACTTCAATGTTAACCTTCAAAAGTTACATGACCGTGCTGAAATGTATACAATGCAATAGTTGTGCAACAGTTGTCCATTATCACTGATCAAATCAAAAGTTGTATCCAAGTTGCACCTATCCAAAGTTGCCTCAAAGTTGCATTAACGTTGTACCAAAGTTACACTCCAAAGTTGGCGCAACTTTGAAGTCGTACAAGTGTGAATGAAACAATTTTTATTTGAAGTGTTTTACGTGAACTTGTGGTCGTCAAGTTATGGGCTTTGTAAGTATTTACATTCTCCTGAAAGCTTTAGGGCTCGTGCTCGCTGCATCTCAAAGAAGCGGATTTTGAGGCTTTTTTTGGGCTCTCATTTTTTTCTGCCTGGAAGCTCCCCTCCATGTTAGCCAATGTGTCCATGCGCACTGTGGCTTTTTCAGGGGGTTACAGCCATATGCTCTTACAGACAGAAACCCCCCCCCCCCACTAAACTCCTGTTTTTGAGAGGAGCTTTCGAGCAGAAAAGACACCCAAGTACCCAAAAATCCACGAAAAAGCTCAAGAGAGCTTGAAAACGCACAAATAAATAGAAAAAAATTAGCTGGGGGGGGGAGGGTCTATGGAAAAAAATGCTTACGCTCAAAAAAGCTCAAAGAAGCTCAATAAAAAGGTGCAAAAGAGCATAAAAAAAACACAAGCTTCTTCAAGCTGAAATAAAGGCCTCTTGCACACTGGACATTCTAAAAAGCCAGTAGCATTAGCTGTAGAATTTGTTTAAGCTTATGGTTTAAAAACACTGATAAACGCCAAATAGCCGTGTTGTTAAAACCCACTAGTTCTAGTTTTTTTTTTTTTTTGCCAGCAAATGCTGATAGCCTATGTGGGCATAGACACATAGGACAACATGCTGGGGAGTTTACTGGCCTGCACTGATCTCTGTGGCTAAAGGCACTGTGGCGCAATTCACTCTCAAAGTTCACAGCAGAAGTACTAAAGCCCCATCTCATTTCCCACCGCTCCCTCTCAAAGCATTGACTTGGCATACTTTTAATGTATATACAGAGTTGGTACTTTTTTTTTTAGTTTTGGATAGAGTGGAGAGGCTTTAGAACACCTGTCCATTTGTATTGCTGTCTGTGACCCTGTTATGGAGATTCACCTTCTCTATTTGTCCTGTTTACCATTATCATTGAAAGTGAAAGTAAAATAAATCCCAAATTTTGGGTTGTCTACAGAAAAGTAATAGAGGGGGAATCTTCCTATAGGGACACCGATTCTGGTTACCTGGGAGTCCCCAAGAGATTCCCTTATTTTGCAGGGAATTCCTCTCACTTCCTGTTTTGCCTATGGGACAGGAAGTGAAAGTAAATCTCCAAAATGGGACAAAGAGGCCAAAATAAACCTTTCAGGGATTATAACCCTCCCTTGCACAATCCAAAAAGAAAAAAAATGTGCCTATAGTTCTATTTTATAGTAATCCCACACTGATCTCCATGGCTAAAGGCACTGTGGAGCAATTCACCCTCAAAGTTCACAGCAGAAGTACAAAAGTTCCATCTCATTTCCCACTGCTCCCTCTCATAGCATTGACTTGGTGGAGTTTTAATGTAAATACAGAGCTGTTGCTTAAGAGAGTTTAAGGTCAGCCATGTTTGTTAATATTTTTGCCATTCAGCTCAAGAGATGAATAGATTACTCCATCCCCACTAGATATTTTGAAGGCCACCGCTTCCGCAGCTGTCAGAATACCAATTTATGGATTGAAGTTTGATGAGCTGGGTGGTTCTGATAGGACCACCAACAGCTTAAATTGGCTGAAATTCAAGAAGTGTATGGACAGCAATAAGGTCATTGCTTCAGCTGCAAACTTTTGGGGATAAATTGCACCACTGTGCCTGCAGCCACAGAGATCATTGAAAGTTTATTTTACAGAGCAGATAGCATGGCCGGAAGTCTGGGCAGCTATGTCTTCTGTCCAGAATATTTTGGCATTGAAGACCAGTTAGAGTCCTTACCTACTGGTACTTCCCACTTAGTTCCCACTAAGTTGGCTAAATATGTGCCTAAATGTACACCCAAATATTTCTGTGGATGCACTGAAATTGGCACCCACCTCCATATTTGGTGGTCTTGCCCCGTAGTGAGACAATTTTGGGCAGGCGTATACTGGACCCCTGATGTCTCCATAAAGAGGACCGGTCATGCCTTATTTTCTGCACAAGGAATGTTTACATTTCTTGTGATAGGAATAAAGGTGATCAAAAAATAAGAACAAATAAAGGGACAGTGTAAAAATAATAAAATAAATAAATCAAAACATTTTAAGCGCCCCTGTCCCCCCGTGCTGACGCGCAGAAGCGAATGCATTCGTTGGTTGCGCACGCATATGTAAACGGTGTTCGCACCACATGTGAAGTATTGCAGCTAAGTATCATAGCTTGTTTAATAGTTTACCAACAAATGGGTTATATATAGTGGATTTTTTATTTTGCATTAAAATTCAGTAAAGTGTTTTTTTTTTTTTTTTCTCTCTCAAAAAATGCATTTGAAAAAACGCTGTGCAAATGCCGTGTGGCATATAAATATTGCAACGACCACCATCTTATTCTCTAGGGCTTCTGCTAAAAAGTATATATTTGAAAAAAGACAATTAAAAAGAAAATTAAAACTGACATATTAAAATACCTAAAATCTACATTTACTTTAATGTTTGTTGTAACGACCTAATATTTTCATTTTGTTGGTGGAATAGAAATGCGTACATGCAGTTGCACCTACCCCTACTCGTCATAAGGGAATAGCAATCTTGAAGTACCTTGGAACAGATTTCTTTCACTGCTTTAAACTGAGTGGATTTGGCCAAAGTAACAGGCATTATGCACATTTTTGCATGCTGTCCCTTTTGGTTTTGTAACTGGAAATGCTCTTTTTGGAAGTTAAGCACTCCTCAAAAATTTGCATGCATATATTATGGTAAGCCATACCAATTTTAACTACCTTATTTGGTAACCAGCCCATAGTAACCATACAGCTTCTACTGCTCTCTTTGGTCACTTATAATAGGATAGAGAGGTGATCGTCTGCTTTCAGTAACTGCTTCCTTACAATCCATAGTGCGGTCCTGAACATTTAAATTTATTGCACCATAGTGTTTCACTCAAAGTGATATTACTATTCGAAATATTGAGTTGCACTTGAACCGACGTCTCTACTAAATGCACATCTCAACGTCACTAATTATAGTTTGCCTTGAAAAAACACAGGCTGTTTACAACCAGATGCCAGTAATTAACATTATACGGTTAAGCAAGTGCTTGAAGGTCAATTACAACTGTTAAATTTGTTTTCCCAAGAAAGCCATATTGCTTTGTACATGTTTAGCTAAATAGCATAGAATTAGTGATTTAGTCAAATTTACAGTTCAGGTCTTTTTTTTTCTAAGTTATTTTAGCTTTTCCTGTTGGTATTTTTCTCACTTCCTGTCCCTATGCCTAAATAAGAAGTGAAGGTAATCTACCGTATATACTCAAGTATAAGCCGAGGCACCTAATTTTACCACAAAAAACTGAGAAAACGTATTGACTCGAGTATAAGCCTAGGGTGAGAAATGCACAGATACTGTAAGTGAAAAAGAGGGTCAACGATGCCCATTTGCATGCCTCACTGTGCCCATTTGCAGCCATAAGTCCCCTGAACTTCAAACTCGGTAATTAAGGGTTCCTAGATGCCCCCTAGCTGCAGCCTAAATTTGGGGTCCCTGGACTCAAAGGGTCCCGAAATGACATTGCTGCAGATGGTCACAGTTGACCGACTTTGGGGCCCCGTATCTTGGAAGCACTTGGTGCTAGGTACCCCAAATTTGGTGTGCAAACCCAGTGGAACTAGCATTACAACATATCCTGAGGTTCCTAGCACCAAGTGGCCCTGAGATACGGGGCCCCAAAGTCGGTATGGAAAATGTCAAGCACTTTTCTGCAGCAGAGAATTAAATTTTCCGAACCGACTTTGGGGCCCCGTATCTCGGGGCCACTTGGTGCTATCTTTGGATATGTTGTAGTGGTAGTTCCACTGGGTTTGCGCACCAAATTTGGGGTTCCTAGCACCAAGTGGCCTTGAGATACGGGGCCCCAAAGTCGGTTCGGAAAATGTCATTCTCTGCTGCAGAAAAGTGCTTGACTCGAGTATAAGCCAAGGGGGGCGTATTCAGCACAAAAAAAGTGCTGAAAAACTCAGCTTATACTCGAGTATATACGGTAATCTATGTTTAGCACTTCCGCCTGGCAGCAATAGGGTCATTGGTTCGAATCTGAACCACGGCAATATCTGCATGAAGTTTGCATGTTCTCCCTGTGCCTGCGTGGTCCAGTTTCCTCTGGGTAGTCTGGTTTCCTCTAACACTCCAAAGACATGTTGGTAGGTTCTTTGTCTCTGGTCTGAATTGTCCCTAGTATACGTATGATGTATAGTCGTGGCCAAAATTTTTGGGAATGACACAAAAATAATAATTTTCACAAAGTCTGCTGCTTCAGTGTTTTTAGATCTTTTTGTCCGATTCTACTACGGTGTACTGAATTATAATTACAAGCATTTTATAGCCTCATGTACACTGCTGCTGGTAAACGGACGTTCAGAGGAAGTTGGATGCTTTTTTCAGCTGCCCCTGACCTTATTCAATGTTATCTTATGTGACCATGTACACAGTTTTGTTTACAGTCGTTTTTAGACAGTTGTGTTTAACAGCCTTACTTTAAAGGCAAAAAAAGGAGTTCAGACGCCGAAGATTTCCACGTTTCAGACTCTAAACGCGGCTAATTGCGGTACCGGCGTTTAGCCGCGTTTTGGTTTATAAGCGTTTTTAAAGGTTTTGACATTAAAAATCTCAAAAATTATGGCAAATGATAAATAAGCATTAAAAAATATTTTTTAAAAATTGTAATTGCTTGCAATGATTCATAGACCATTTATATACCCTAATGAGCCCATGATCCAATCCAATACACCGCTAGCTTTGCTGTTATCCGAAGTATAATTTGACCTATATGTTGTTAGATTTGAACAAGCAATTTGTGGCAGGTGATGTGGCAAGTGGACAATCCACAACTTGTGGCAGGTGATGTGGCAAATGACAATCCGCAACTTGTGACAGGTGACGTGGACAATCCGCAACTTGTGACAGGTGACGTGGACAATCCGCAACTTGTGGCAGGTGACGTGGACAATCCGCAACTTGTGGCAGGTGACGTGGCAAATGACAATCAGCAACTTGTGACGTGGACAATCCGCAACTTGTGACAGGTGACGTGGACAATCCGCAACTTGTGACAGGTGACGTGGACAATCCGCAACTTGTGACAGGTGACGTGGACAATTCGCAACTTGTGGCAGGTGACGTGGCAAATGACAATCCGCAACTTGTGACAGGTGACGTGGACAATCCGCAACTTGTGGCAAATGACAATCTGCAACTTGTGGCAGGTGACGTGGCAAGTGGACAATCCAGAACTTGTGGCTGGTGACGTGGCAAGTGGACAATCCAGAACTTGTGGCTGGTGACGTGGCAAGTGGACAATCCAGAACTTGTGGCTGGTGACATTGCAAATGACAATCCACAACTTGTGGTAGGTGACGTGGCAAGTGGACAATCTGCAACTTGTGGCAAATGACATCCTGCATCTTGTGGCAGGTGACGTGGCAAGTGGACAATCCACAACTTGTGGCAGGTGACGTGGCAAATGACAATCTGCAACTTGTGGTAGGTGACGTGGCAAGTGGACAATCTGCAAATTGTGGCAAATGACATTCCGCATCTTGTGGCAGGTGACGTGGCAAGTGGACAATCCACAACTTGTGGCAGGTGACGTGGCAAATGACAATCCGCAACTTGTGACAGGTGACGTGGACAATCCGCAACTTGTGGCAGGTGACGTGGCAAATGACAATCTGCAACTTGTGGCTGGTGACATTGCAAATGACATTCCGCATCTTGTGGCAGGTGATGTGGCAAGTGGACAATCCGCAACTTGTGTGCCACTCCCTTGGCTGAGAAGGAACCTCACACATGAATGGTCTCAGGATGCTTTACTGTTGGCATGACACAGGACTGATGGTAGCGCTCACCTTTTCTTCTCTGGACAAGGTTTTTTTCTGGATGCCCCAAACAATTGGAAAGGGGATTCATCAGAGAAGATGACTTTCCCCCAGTACTCAGCAGTCCAATCCCTGTACCCTTTGCAGAATATCAGTCTGTCCCTGATGTTTTTTCTCCTGGAGAGAAGTTGCTTCTTTGCTGTCCTTAACACCAGACCATCCTCCAAAAGTCTTCTCCTCACTGTGCATGTAGATGTACTCACACCTGTCTGCTGTCATTCCTGAGCAAGCTCTGCGCTGGTGGTGCCCCAATCCCACAGGTGACTCAACTATAGGAGACGGTCCTGGCACTTGCTGGACTTTCTTGGGTGCCCTGAAGCCTTCTTCACAAATGCAGTGGAAATGTTTTTTTATGGGATTAAATTCATTTGCATGGCAAAGAGGAACTTTGCAATTAATTGCAATTCATCTAATCACTCTTCATAACATTCTGGAGTTATGCAAATTGCCATCAGAACAATTGAGGCAGCAGACTTAGTAAAAGTTTATATTTGTGTTATTCTCAAAACTTTTGGCCACGGCTGTAAGTTAGGGACCTTAGATTGTAAGCTCCTTGAGGGCAGGAACTGATGTGAATGTACAATATATGTGAAGCACTGTGTAAATTGACCGCCCTATATAAGTACCTGAAATATATAAAATAATCTACTTAGTGGTTGTTGCTGTCTGTGCCTCGTTCTGCTTGCTTTTCTCCTACAACACACAAGATCCATAGAGAGGAATTTAATGCACAAAAACACAATATTAAACCCTATCGGTTGGTAAAAATAAGACCATGTTACACAGAGTACAGCAAATGGATATCAAACATGTTACTCTTTAAAGTTGAGCACGCTCGTGGACCCGTGACAAACTATGTACACTATATATTCCATAGGCGACACTTACAGGATTTACAGGTTATCACTTTAGATTTACACAGGAGGTCTGGTATTAGAATTATTGCTCTCATTCTGACGTTCGTGGCGATGCCTCACATATTTACGTTGCAGAATTTTCACCTTTGCGCACAGGGGGATGGGGGCGCTTTAAAACATTTTTTTTTTTAATTCTTTATTTTGATTTTTACACTGTAACTTTAATTTATTTTATCACTCATTTTTTTAACACGAGCAATGTAAATATCCCTTGTGATAGCAACAGGCAGTGATGGGTCCTCTTTTTACTGAGACATCTGGGGTCTATTAGACGTCAGATCTCTCTGCTCTTAAAAGCTTCGGCTCTTTACAAGATTTTGATCTGATGCTTTTTTTTTAAACCAGTAATGGTCTGTTTATAACTGGGTACGTGTGGGAAGTGTTTAACTGCTTACCGACCAGCCGCCGTTATTATACTGCAGCAGGTTGGCATGACTGCGCGAATCGCTGTAGGTGTACGTTGGCCTTTTTAGGGGGCGCAAGCGCCGCCGGAGCTGATGCGCGCAGCTGCGATGTCCGCTAGAGACCCGTGATCGCTTCTCAGAGAGCCAGAACGGGGATCTGTCAATGTAAACAGACCCCCATTCTGTCAGGAAAGTAGAGAGTGATCAAGAACAGCGATCTCTCTCTGTACTTCCAGTCAATCCCCTCCCCCCACCGTTAGAAACACCTCCCAGGGAACACATTTAACCCCTTGATCAACCCCTTCCTTGCCAGTGACATTTATACAGTAATCCGTGGCTATTTTTAGCTCTGATCGCTGTATAAATGTCAATGGTCCCAAAAAGGTGTCAAATGTGTCTGATCTGTCCGCTGCAATGTCGCAGTCCTGCTAAAAAATCGCTGATCACTGCCATTACTAGTAAAAAAAAAATAAAAATCATAATAAAAATGCCATAAATGTATCCCCTATTTTGTAGACACTATAACTTTTGCACAAACCAATCAATATACGCTTATTGGGATTTTTTTTTTTTTTCACGAATATGTAGAATAATACATATTGGCCTAAACTGATGAAGAAATGTAGTTTTTTTTATTGTTTTTTTTGGATATTTATTATAGCAAAAAGTAAAAAATATATATACATTTTTTTTTTTTTTTGTTTAAAGCGCAAAAAAATAAAAACTGCAGAGATGATCAAATACCACCAAAAGAAAGCTCTATTTGTGGGGAAAAAAAGGACACAAATTTTGTTTGTGTACAATGTCGCACGACCGTGCAATTGTCAGTTAAAGCGGCGTAGTGCCGTATCGCATCGCAAAAAATGCCCTGGTCATAAAGGGGGTAAATCCTTCTGGGGCTGAAGTGGTTACCAAACCAAAAGGGAGCAAATAAGAACAGTAAATTGTTAGGGGTTTGCATACTTTTTAACATTTTATTGAGAGGAATTTCAGTGTTTTTGCTTTCACCGCCTTTTTTTTTTGTTCCAATAACTTTTATTAGAGATTTTGCATGTATACAAAGAAACAAACATTGACTAAGAAAAAGAACATGATAGCATTTCACCGCCTTTATAGTGTCTTACCCCAACATTTCATTGTCCTGATATGTGTCTGATATGATATGAGTCTGTTGTACTTGTTTTATGTAGTATCCTGTTCTCTTTACATTGCTTCCTTTTGTGCAAAATACCTGCTGACCCTGCCCATCCACCAGTGTTAATTTTGGCAGCAAATTTCAATTTAGTTTTAGTCTTAGGACTAAAATGGCATTTTAGTTTTAGTCCCATTTTAGTCTTCAGCAATTGTTTTAGTTTTAGTCGTATTTAGTCGACTAAATCTCCAGTACATTTTAGTCGACTAAAACTCATTTTAGTCATCTAAAATCTAATGGGTATACCGTATTTATCGGCCTATAACACGCACCCCAATTTAGGAGGGAATTTTAAGGGAAAAAAAACTTTTAGGAGGGAAGTTGAAGGGAAAAAAACTTTTAAAACATTTAAATGCCCATCATTGCAGCCTTGTCAGTGCAGCCTTGTCAGTGCAGCCTTGTCAGTGCAGCCTTGTCAGTGCAGCCTTGTCAGTGCAGCCTTGTCAGTGCAGCCTTGTCAGTGCAGCCTTGTCAGTGCAGCCTTCCCCAGTGTCTATTGCAGCCTTATCCCAGTGCAGCCTTATCCCAGTGCAGCCTTATCCCAGTGCAGCCTTATCCCAGTGCAGCCTTATCCCAGTGCAGCCTTATCCCAGTGCAGCCTTATCCCAGTGCAGCCTTATCCCAGAGCAGCCTTGCCCCAGTGCAGCCTTATCCCAGTGCAGCCTTATCCCAGAGCAGCCTTGCCCCAGTGCAGCCTTTCCCCAGTGCAGCCTTGCCCCAGTGCAGCCTTGCCCCAGTGCAGCCTTATCCCAGTGCAGCCTTATCCCAGAGCGGCCTCATCCCAGAGCGGCCTTGCCCCAGAGCGGCCTTGCCCCAGAGCGGCCTTGCCCCAGTGCGGCCTTGCCCCAGTGCGGCCTTATCCCAGAGCAGCCTTGCCCCAGAGCAGCCTTGCCCCAGAGCAGCCTTGCCCCAGAGCAGCCTTGCCCCAGTGCAGCCTTGCCCCAGTGCAGCCTTGCCCCAGTGCAGCCTTGCCCCAGTGCAGCCTTGCCCCAGTGCAGCCTTGCCCCAGAGCAGCCTTGCCCCAGTGCAGCCTTGCCCCAGAGCAGCCTTGCCCCAGTGCAGCCTTGCCCCAGTGCAGCCTTGCCCCAGTGCAGCCTTGCCCCAGTGCAGCCTTGCCCCAGTGCAGCCTTGCCCCAGTGCAGCCTTGCCCCAGTGCAGCCTTGCCCCAGTGCAGCCTTGCCCCAGTGCAGCCTTATCCCAGTGCAGCCTTGCCCCAGTGCAGCCTTGCAGCTCGCAGTTTGATCCCCTGCGATCCTGAGCTTCAAAATCGCCGACCGCGATTTGAAAATGGCGCCACCGGCGCTGAAATACACACAGAGCCTATCCTCGGCTCTTCTCGGCGGCTCTCGTTCACTTTCGGCTCCACTCGTAGTCCCGCCCGGGATGGGCGTGACTGTGAGCGGAGATATCCGAACCTAGCCGAGTACACTCGGCTAGGTTCGGGCGGCGCTCGAGTGAAGCCGAAAGTGGCCGAGAAGAGACGAGGACCGGCTCTGTGTATTTCGCCGTCGGCGGCGCCATTTTCAAATCGCGGTTGGCGATTTTGAACATCTGTCAGCTCAGGATCGCAGGGGATCGGCATATAACACGCACCCGCGATTTTCCCCTGATTTTAAGGGGAAAAAAGTGCGTGTTATACGCCGATAAATACGGTAATTAAATTGTAATGCATTAGTTAACATTTCTCTACAATTTCCAAACTCCTTATATACTGCTGGAGTGAAATATCTCATATATTATTTAAGGTATTGAGGTATGACACTACAGACCAGTGTTAATTTTGAAGTCAGATTTCAATTTAGTTTAAATCTTTTGACTAAAATGCGATTTTAGTTTTTGTCCAATTTTAGTCTTTTGAGTAAAATGCCATTTTAGTTTTAGTCGTATTTTAGTCATCTCAATTGTTTTAGTCGTATTTTTGTCGACTAAAATAGTATTCATTTAGTCGACTAAAATGTTTTAGTCGACAAAACTAACACTGCCATCCACTTGCTTTCCTGTTTCTAACTAACCATGCTATGGAAGCACATCCATCCCAGCATGATCAGTTTTCTCATTTGCATTCTTACTTGGGAGCACAGCCTGCCTGTCCTCCAATGGACAGACTTGTGCTGACACGCCCCCTCCCCCCAGCACAGCCAACCATTCAGTGGGAAGATCAGTGTGCTGCTGTTCTGTGTCTCCTGCTGACCCACACCCCTGCAGTCTGCACCCCAATTCTCAGCCCCTTATGTAGCTGGGAATGTATAACAAAAAGTATTTGTGTGTGTGTGTATATAATGGGCTGTTTTACAAGGGTTCACCTATACAGTGAAGAAGATATACCTGGACCTCATGTGTCTCATAATTGGAAGGGGAAATGCTTTATTTTTCTGATGTTTTGTATTATTACAGCCCTTTTTCTAATTCAGTGACAATGTACAAGCTAAATATAAGAAAACTATTTACATTCGCCGCCGTGAGATCTCATCAGTTGTATCATCCCTGATTTTATAATGTACTTTCAGCCTTATTTCTAATTATTATTGACAAGAAGATATTTATTTTCCCCATATTGAGCATTTTATACCTCTCAGTTATATTAGGGCAGTATATTTTGCTCCTCATTTTGAGGTGGTGTAAAACTTCTGCTGTTTTCCTGCCGGTGAATTGGCGTTCTGGGAGGATGTATCCACGCGTCACATTCCGTATTGATGTCTTTTTTCAGGTCTCGTAAGTCCGTGCCGTTCGTACACGCTTGTGTTGTTTGCTTTGTAGATGTCTTTTTGCAACTTATTTTTAAATTATTAGTATTGATTTTTCTTTTTACGTTGCTGTCAACTTTATATATTGGAGTGGACAGCACTGTAGTTTGGCTCGGCAAACATCACACACATAAAAACAAAAGATCTGATTGTCAGCTCTGCACTGTCGAGCGAGTAAAGAGAATAGTAGATGGAGTAATACAGGAATGTTAAGAGCACGCTTCCTTATTCCTAAGTTGCGTTGGATGTTAGCGCGCTTGTGTTTAACCGCTTCAGCCCCGGAAGATTTGGCTGCCGAATGACCGGGCCATTTTTTGCGATTCAGCACTGCGTCGCTTTAAGTGGCAGGTGCGTTGTCGTGCGACGCTGCACCCAAACAAAATTGACGTCCTTTTTTTCCCCACAAATAGAGCTTTCTTTTGGTGGTATTTGATCATCTCTGCGTTTTTTTTTTTTGTTTTGTTTTGTTTTTTTGTGCTATAAACAAAAAAAGAGACAATTTTGAAAAATACACAAAATTTTTTGTACTTTTTGCTATAATAAATATCCCCATTTTTTTAAAAAAAAAAAAGCAAATTTTTTTCTCAGTTTAGGTCGATATGTATTTATGTATTCTTCTACATATTTCTGGTAAAAAAAAAATCGCAATAAGCGTATATTGGTTTGCGCAAAGTTATAGTGTCTACAAAATAAGGGATAGATTTATAGCATTTTTATTATTTTGTATTTTTTTTTTTTTTTTTTTTTACTAGTAATGGTGCGATCTGCGATTTTTATTGGGACTGCGACATTATGGCGGACACATCGGACACTTTTGACACATTTTTGGGACCATTGGCATTTGTACAGTGTTCAGTGCTATAAAAAATGCACTGATTACTGTATAAATGTCACTGGCAGGGAAGGGGTTAACACTAGGGGGCGATCAAGGGGTTAATTGTGTTCCTTCTCTGTGTTCTAACTGAAGGGGGGGAGGGGACTGTGTAGGGGAGATGACAGATCGTTGTTCATACTTAGTATGAACACACAATCGGTCTCTTCTCCCCTCAGAGAACTGGGATCTGTGTGTTTATACACACACAGATCCCATGTTCTCGATGTGTCACGAGTGACCACGGGAGCCCGGCTGTCATCGTGCCCGCTGGGCACTCGCATCGGTTTCCGGGGGCGAGCAGCGGGTGCGCGTCCCTAGTGGCCACAGGGCGAAGCGACGTAATATAACGTTGTTTCACCCAGCGGTGCCATTCCCCTGCAGTAAAACTGCAGCGGCTGGTTGGCAAGTGGTTAATTTTATGTATAATTTTTTTTAATAACATGTCAGTTGGACCTATGTTGATGGCATGTGGTAGTTTTTTTTTTCTTTTATTTTTTCAACCTTCTTACAAAGTGTTCTTAAGTTCAAATTCTAGCCAGACTAGTTACAGTGAAGTGTGCTGAAAGGAACTAGAAATCCTTCCACTAAGCCAGTGGTAAAACAAAGTTATTTTGGCCATAACTCTCCTGTGGGTCACAGGGGTGCACTTAGTTCTGCACTTCTGTGACCCATATTCAGTCAACAGCGGGGCTAAAGTTTGCTGTCAGGTGATGTCACAGAGTCCAGGCTCTGCGGGGATCCCGACTATAATGTTGGGATCCGCCCAGATGCCTGACCGGCAGTTGGCTCAGCCTATCTCCGCTCCCTGGGATCCGCCCAGATCCCTGACTGGCAGTTGGCTCAGCCTCTCTCCGCTCCCTCCCCCTTCGCAGTTTGGCACTCCACTGAGTGCTGAGGGGCAGAGCACGGAGCGTAGACTGACGGACACATCTCTGTGCTCAGAGCGGACATGAGTGATCGGTGGTCTTTGAGCACTCCGTTTTCGGTGTTGAGCCACCAGGGCAGCCATGTATCCTATACAGATACTGTTGCGCTTTGTATATATTTTGTTGTAAACCAACCTTTAAGCAGATAAGACTTTCTACAAATTAAATCAATTCCATCTATCTGATCAAGATATCACCAGAAAAAGTAAATTAATAAAATGAACACCATATGTGAACCAAGCATAATAGGTCCATCCATGCATTGTATCAACCAAAATGTCTCTGGTGCATCCCTCCACCTTATCACATACAGCCTCTTACAAAACCCCAAATCATAAGTGGTCTAAACGAACTCAGAGTTATGTGGACCTAGTTGTTAAGCCTTCACAGAGGAACCACATGGAGCACCAGCAGGAATGGAACTATGTATCTTCTCCACCTCGATAGTATCATTGCAGTGGGGGTGTTATACTATAGAAGCTGTCACTGGCTTTTTTTCGGTCGCTGTGATACTGCCGAGGTGGAGAAGATACATAGTTCTATTCCTGCTGGTGCTCCTTGTGGTTCCTCTGTGAACACTCATCAGCTAGGTCCACACACCACTGAGCTTGTTTAGACCACCTATGATTTGGGGTCTTGGATTTTGGTAGGAGGCTGTATGTGATAAGGTGGAGGGATGCACCAGAGACATTTTGGTTGACACAATGCACGGGTGGACTTATTACACAAAGTTCACATATGGTGGTAATTTTATTTTATACATTTTTTAATTGTTTTCCAGTGATATTTTGATTGGCTAGATGGAACTGATGATTTAATTTGTAGAAAGTTTTTATTTGCTTAACCACTTCAATACCAGCGTATTGTAATATGACGGCCACAGATGGGATCTCCCATCCTGGGTGGACGTCATATGACGGCTTCGGGTTCCCGGCCATCTGGGGGGCGCGCGCGCCGCTCGGGACCCAGTGCGTGTGCCCGGCGGCCGCGATGTCCGCCGGGCACCCGCGATTGCCCGTTAACCGGGCCGGACCGTGGATCTGTGTGTGTAAACACACAGATCCACGTCCTGTCAGGTGAGAGGAGAGCGATCTGTGTTCCCAGTACAGCGGAACACTGATCGGTCTCCTCCCCTTGTGCGTCCCCTCCCCCTACAGTTAGAAGCATTCCCTAGGAAACACCTTTAACCCCTCCTCTCCCCCTAGTGGTTAACCCCTTCACTGCCTGTCACATTTACACAGTAATCAATGCAATTTTATAGCATTGATCGCTGTATAAATGTGAATGGTCCCAAAAATGTGTCAAAAGTGTCCGATGTGTCCGCCATAATGTCGCAGTCACGAAAAAAAATCGTGATCGCCGCTATTACTAGTAAAAAAAAAAAAATAAATAATTTTTTTTTTTAAATGCCATTAATCTATCCCGTATTTTGTAGACGCTATAACTTTTGCGCAAATCAATCAATGGTTTACACTGAAATATATACACAGCACAACAGTATCTGTATAGGATATTTTTACTCATTTATTTGTTGAGTTCACTAGGGTTTAATTTATTTGATTACATTTTAGCACTAAGCTTAGTTCTCTTAAAGCCGAGGTCCACCCACCACTGCAAAAATTAAAAGCCAGCAGCTGCACTTTATGCAGCTGCTGACTTTTAATAATCGGACACTTACCTGTCTGTGAGTCCAGCGATGTCGGCACGCTGTGGGGGGGGCATGCTGCCTCATTGCGAGTAAGGGAACCGGGCAGTGTAGCCTTATGGCTTCACGCTGGGAACCCTACTATGCATGCACGAGGCTCTGCTACTCTACTGGCCCGTCGGAGGGAGCTCGGGCGGTGACGTCAATACCCGCAGCTGAGGCTCCCGAAAGTGGGAACAGGATAACTGTGAAAGACCAGTATCCTGCCAACCCCCCCGAAAGGTGCCAAATGTTACACCAGAGGGGGGGAGGAGTATAACGAGCGGAAGTTCTACTTTTGGGTGGAACTCCACTTTAAGTAGGTAAGTAGCTATGTTTGGGGTTTATTTTGGATCCCGCATTTCTCTGTTAATCACAGTAGAGTCTTTTGAAACTTTCATCACAAATTGGAGAGTAAGTAAAAAAAAAAAAATCACAAATTTCTCCCCAAATCAGGCAGTGATCGGGTCATATCTATGGTTGCGTTGAAAGCTGAGTTTGGAAGCCAATCCAGTATAGGCAACAGTAGCTAATTTTTAACATTCTAAAAGCATATCCTTCCATTCACAATAAAGGTCCCTTCAGACAATGGCATTGCAGTAATGTGTGTTGATGCTTCACAGTCCTATTTATTTTGAATGGCACCCAAACGCACCTTCACAGCATGTTTGGCATGGTATACTGCATCAAAAAGATGGTGCAGGTAAGTTTTTTTGTTTGCGCTCTAGTGTGTTCCATCAAATTGATTGGTTAATATGCTTTCACACCAAGCACGGGAGTGGATTGGTATGAAGCCAGCCTAAAAGAAAAAGATAAGTTAAAGTGATACTAAAGTCTCGGTTCTTTTCATTTGAAAAAAAAACAAACATGTTATACTTACCTCTTCTGTGCAGTGGTTTTGCACAGAGCAGCCCCAATCCTCCTCTTCTCGGGTCCCTCAACAGCTCTTCTGCCCCCCTCCCCCCGCTAAGTGCCCACCACAGCAAGCAGTTTGCTATGGGGGCACCTGAGCCGAGCTGCTGCTCTGTGTGTTCATTCAGACACGGAGCCGTGGCCTGCTCCCACCCCCCTCTCTCCACATTGGCTCACTGACTTTGACAGCAGCAGGAGCCAATGTCGCTCCGCTGCTGTCTCAGCCAATCAGGAGCGAGAGTCCCAGCCAGCCGAGTCTCTCATGCAACATCACTGGATATAGATGGGCTCAATTAATGGGGTGGGCAACTACATGGCAAATGAGGTTTAATGTAGAAAAATTTTAAATAATGCATTTGGGTGGCAAAAATATGAATGCAATCTATACACTGGGGGGAGAACCCTCTGGGAAATCTAGGATGGAAAAGGACCTGGGGGTCCTAGTAGGTGGTAGGCTCAGCAATAGCATGCAATGCCAAGCTGCTGCTAACAAAGCAAACAGGATATTGGCATGCATTAAAAAGGGGATCAACTCCAGAGATAAAACGATAATTCTCCCGCTCTACAAGACTCTGGTCCGGCCGCACCTGGAGTATGCTGTCCAGTTCTGGGCACCAGTCCTCAAGAAGGATGTACTGGAACTGGAGCGAGTCAACAAATCTAATAAAGGGTCTGGAGGATATTAGTTATGAGGAAAGGTTGCGAGCACTGAACTTATTCTCTCTGGAGAAGATACCGTACTGGTGACCCCACAATAGGGATAAAACTTTTTTGCGGAAGGGAGTTTAACAAGACACGTGGCCACTCATTAAAATTAGAAGAAAAGAGGTTTAACCTTAAACTACGTAGAGGGTTCTTTACTGTAAGAGCGGTAAGGATGTGTAGTTCTCTTCCACAAGTGGTGGTTTCACCACTGGTCTAAAAACGATTAGATAAGCACCTGAACAACCACAACATACAGGGAAATAGTGTATTATTGACATAAAAGCGCACACACAGGATGGACTTGTGTCTTTTTTTAACCTCACCAACTATGTAATTATTAGGGGGGCTGAGGGGGGCTGCTGCACACAGAAGGTTTTTTTATCTTAATGCATTGAATGCATTAAGATAACAAAAACCCATCTGCCTTTACAATCACTTTAAATAGTAGCTGTTACTTTTGCATTTTCCTATCTGGCTCCATGAATCAAGCTAGGGGTTGTTGTATGGGGAGGCAAGGGGGGACATTGATAGTTTGAACTTTTCTCACTTCCATCCTTCCAGAAACAAAGGATTTATTCCTAATTTTAGGATCGACAGCACAGTCATAAAAATAATTCCTTTATGCCCCTAGGCCATCAAGAACACATCTGGCTTACAGCACAGGTAAAGTCTAATATCTTTATGCCATCTGTGTGCTGTGGAGGGGACATCATTTCCTGTCCTGGAGATAAGACAGGATATGAGAGGAAATGGCCCCAGAAAACATGTATCCATTGTCACAACTGAAAATGTTCGATTTTTCCTCCAATTCAGTCTCTGCCTAGAACAGGAACACAAACCACAATTAAAAATGTAATGGGCTCTGATCTGTCACTACTCTAAAGGCTCGTACAAACAATCGGATTGTTGGCCAACAAAACTGTGGAATTTTGTCCAAAGTGTGTTGGCTCAAACTTGTCTTGCATACACACAGTCACACAAATGTTGGCCAACAATTACAAACGTAGTGACGTACTAGACGTACTATGAGGTTTTTCAGCACTTTAGCGCCACCCTTTGGGCTCCTTCTGCTAATTTTGTGTTGGTAGAAGTTTGAGTGTTGATTCACGCTTTTCTTTTCGCGTTTTTCATTTAGCGCTTTTCAGTTCGTTTCTGAGCGCCCGTTCTTCAACCAGACATGTTGCGGAATCGGAGGAGAGAATTATTATTTATTATTGGCCTTGGAGTTATTGCTTTGACATTATTTTTTTGGTTGAATATGATTTGATTTGGTAAATTGTCTATATTTTTGGATGCATAGAATGCACTTTTTGGTTAAGTTCTATTGGCAGATAGCATGTCTAATTTTATTTGTTTTCTTTTTTTAATGCACAATAAGAAAATTGTGTAGAATAATACTTGGCTATGTTTTTTTCTTCAAATGACAGTTTGGGAGTAGGCAGTTACATTTAAAAAAAATAGATTGTAAAATTGACAAGAGACACCAACATAGTTGTATCTTTATTCTTAAAAACTACGGGATAATGGTGTTGTGGTAACTTACACAAAAAAAAAAAAAAAAAAACAAGAAAAAACCATAAAATTATTCTTGATATCACTAGAAAAAAAAAGCCTTTGAAAATTTGTTTGCAATAACTCCATCAGTATCACCAGCAAAGCAGCTTCATTATTATCCCATTAAAGAAGAAGAGAATTGTGCGCTGCATTTGGAGATTTCATAATTTGCTGCATCACGAATGTTAATTCTCCTTTACGAATGCTAGTTTACAAGACCGACCGCTTCTGCTTCCGAGCATGCGTGTTTGTACTTTGGACTTTTGTCCGACGGACTTGTGTACACACGATCGGAAAATCCAACAACACGCATTTGTTGGCGGAAAATTTGAAAACCTGCTAGCCAACATTTGTTGGCGGAAAGTCCGACAACAATTGTCCGATGGACCATACACATGACCATTGTGTGGATTGTCCGCCAACAACCTCACATCCAACATTTCCCGTCGGAAAGTCCGATCGTGTGTACGGGACTTTAGGCTATTTTCACACTGGGGCGTTGGGGGCGTCGGCGGTAAAGCGCCGCTAGTTTTAGCGGCGCTTTACCATAGTTTTTGCAGAGGTTTTTGGCCGCTAGCGGAGCACTTTTAACCCCCGCTAGTGGGCGAAAAATGGTTTAAACCGCCTGCAAAGCGCAACTGCAGTGGCGGTTTGGCGGCGCTGCCCATTGATTTCAATGGGCAGGGGCGCTTTAGGAGCCGTGTATACAACGCTCCATCAGCGCTGCAAAGATGCGGCTTGCAGGGCTTTTTTTTTGGCCGTCCTGCCAGCGCTTCGATCCAGTGTGAAAGCACTCGGGCTTTCACACTGGAGTTAGCGGAGAGGCTCTTTGCAGGCGCTATTTTTAGCGATATAGCGTCTGTAAAGCGCCTCAGTGTGAAAGCAGCCTTAAACAGGAAATAAACTCCAGTTTCGGCAACAAAATCATCCAGCATGTTCCAAAATAATATGAAAGCTCTGGCTGCAATACTCCTCCTCTCCTGAACTGTTCCCCACAAAAACACCGTCAAGTCTGCAGTTCGGCTTCCTTGTAAAATGACAGCAGTGTCATAGACACACCCCCTGGAGTTGCGGCTCTGTCGCTCTTGGCTCACAGTCCAATACTGTAGAGAGCAGCATGGACGTAATTATGTCTCTGCTGCTCCCTGAAGTATTAGGTTGCCAATCTCTGCTGCAAAAAGATCATGTAAAGTGCCAGAAAGACAGCTGGAATTTTTGGGATTTGTAGCCGGTATGTATCAATGGATTAAAAAAATATATGTACAGTGAGGGAAGTATTTAACCACTTCAGCCCCGTAAGATTTGGCTGCTGAATGACCAGGCCATTTTTTGCGTTTCGGCACTGCGTTGCTTTAACTGACAGTTGCGCGGTCGTGCGGCGTTGCACCCAAACACAATTGACATTCTTTTTTTCCCACAATTAGAGCTTTCTTTTGGTGGTATTTGATCATCTCTGTGGTTTTTATTTTTAAACAAAAAAAGAGCAGCAATTTTGAAAAAAACACAATATTTTGTACTTTTTGCTATAATAAATATCCCCATTTTTTTTTTTTTTAAAAAGCAAATTTTTTCTCAGTTTAGGTCGATATGTATTCTTCTACATATTTTTGGTAATAAAAATCGCAAAAAGCGTATATTGATTGGTTTGCGCAAAAGTTATAGTGTCTACAAAATAGGGGATAGATTTATAGCTTTTTTATTATTATTATTATTTTTTTTTTTTTTACTAGTAATGGCAGCTATCTGCGATTTTATTGAGACTGCGACATTATGGCGGACACATCGGACACTTTTGACACATTTTTGGGACCATTGTCATTTATACAGCGATCAGTGCTATAAAAATGCACTGATTACTGTTTAAATGTCATTGGCAGGGAAGGGGTTAACACTAGGGGGCGATCAAGGGGTTAACTGCGTTTCCTCATGTGTGTTTCTAACTGTAGGGGGAGGGGACTGACCTAGAGGAAATGACAGATTGTGATTCCTAGCTATTAAGAACTCACAATCTGTCTCTCCTCACAGAACAGAACAGGGATTTGTGTGTTTACACACACACACACAGGTCCCTGTTCTGCCTCTCGTGCTCGCGATCGCTCGTGGCCGGCAGTCATCGCGACCGTTGGCCACGAGCATCGGCACCCCCGCAGTGCAGCGTGCGCGCCCCTGCTGTCCCGCTTAAAGGAGCCGACGTATAGCTACGACAGCTCGCGGGATCGTGCCGACCTGCCCGCAGTATAATGACGGCGCCTGGTCGGCAAGCGGTTTAAAAAAAAAACGGAGCTCTGCTTTAAGCTGTTAAACCACATTGGTTCCCTATCCGTCTGTTTTCCCATAATTCTCTAGTACTGCGAATAGAGACAGTGCTTTGTTTCTATGGGCCATTTAGTCTGTAGCTGCCAGAAGTAGCCAGGCCTCAATGTCTCTGTGCAGCCCGGGTGAGATCCTGTAGTGTTGACCTGCAATTATTAAACGTGTGAGTAAAGCAATCACATTCAAGAGGCAGTGACTGACTGCGTAGAGAGAGAGGAGAGATTTTCGCTTTGTTGTGTGCCTGTCCATACCGCAGAGAAATTAAATGGCCATTTCAGACATCGATGTTAAAGTCTTTACCATGTGGAATATTTTAAAGATTTTTTCATCTTTGTCACCAGTGCTGCTGCTTAACTGGATCTGCTCTGCTAATGCCCTTCGTACTGCTCAGTGCTTGTGTTTTATTGCTTTTCATTTTGCTTTAGCTTGTCTTTTTCATCTCGTTATTTATATTTTAAACATATTACAAAACTGCTAAGGCATGAAAATGTTTTAGGGAAAAAAAAAAAGATGCGTAAAGTACAGAAAGATTCAATGCTCTGTCATTTTCTACAAGTGACATACTGCATATGCTGTGTATATTTTATTTTCTCTGGTAAGTTGTAATAAAAATTTTACCCCCTTTTTGTGATTCTTCATTTTTGCATCCTTTTGCCTTCTCCGGTATCTGCATTATTTATCGCTTGTCATGAAATGAACACGACAAAATGGCAGCTGCACGATTCTGGCTAAAATGAGAATCACGATTTTTTTGCTTAGAAGATAGATCACGATTCTCTCACTATTCTCACGGCGTAACATCATCTTTCACATTAAAACAAAAAAAAATTGAGCTAACTTTACTCTTTCGTTTTTTGTTTTTTTCATTGAAGTGTATTTTTTCCCAAAAAATTGCCTTTGAAAGACCTGCTGGGCAAATACAGTGTGACATAAAATATTGCAGCAATTGACATTTTTTTCCCTAAGGTCTCTGCTAAAATATATATAATGTTTCGGAGTTCCAAGTAATTTTCTAGCAAAAAATATTGATTTTAACTTAAAGCGGGATTCCGTCCCTGAAAAAAAAAATTTAAAACTCAGCAGCTACAAACACTGTAGCTGCTGACTTTAAATTAGTACTTCCCTGTCCTGGGTGCCCGCGATGTCGGCTGCCCGAGGCCAACCCATCCCTCGGATCTCGGGTCCCGGCACCGCCATCCTAAGTAAAGGAAATAGGCAGTGGAGCCTTGCAGCTTCACTGCCAGTTCCCTACTGCGCGCGAGCGGCGCGGCGCTCTGTGAATGGCCCCGTGGTGTTCTGGGAACACACACACTTCCCAGAAGGCAACGGGGCCGCTCACCGAGGAGCAGAACACGCCAAGGAATAGGAAGAGGCAGATTAGGAAGACTGCCTAGCAACAAGGGTTTAGGTAAGTTTTACATTTTTTTTTTTTCAAATGTTTTTTTTTTATTCTTTTAGGATTTTTCATGCAATTTTATTTTTACGGTGGCCCTCCACTTTAGGAAACAAGTGTCAGAAAAAGATTTAGACTTTAACCACTTTAAGACCAGCCTCGTTTTGGATTTTAGGTGTTTACATGTTTAAAACAGGTTTTTCTGCTAGAAAATTACTTAGAACCCCCAAACATTATATATGGTTTTTCTTCTAACACCCTAGAGAATACAATGGCGGTCATTGCAATACTTTTTTTTGCACCGTATTTGCGCAACGGTCTTATAAGCGCACTTTTTTTGGAAAAAATTCACTTTTTTGAATAAAAAAATAAAACAACAGTAAAGTTATCCCAATTTTTTTTTTTATATTGTGAAATATAATGTTACGCCGAGTAAATTGATACCCAACATGTCATGCTTGAAAATTGCGCACGCTCGTGGAATGGCGTCAAACTTTTACCCTCAAAAATCTCCATAGGCGACGTTTAAAAAATTCTACAGGTTGCATATTTTGCGCTACAGAGGAGGTCTAGGGCTAGAATTATTGCTCTCGCTCTACCGGTCGCGGTGATACCTCACATGTGTGGTTTGACCACCGTTTTCATATGCGGGCGCTACTCGCGTATGCGTTCGCTTCTGCGCGCGAGCTCGTCGGGACAGGGGGGTTTTAAAATTTTTTTTTTTTATTTTTATTATTTATTTTACAATATTTTATTTATTTTTACACTTTAAAAAAAAAAAAAATTGTGTCACTTTTATTTCTATTACAAGGAATGTAAACATCCCTTGTAATAGAAAAAAGCATGGCAGGACCTCTTAAATATGAGATCTGGGGTCAAAAAGACCTCAGATCTCATATTTACACTAAAATGAAATAAAAAAAAAAAAAAAAAAAGTCATTTGTAAAAATGACATTTGAAAAAATATGCCTTTAAGAGGCGTGGACGGAAGTGACGTTTTGACGTCGCTTCCGCCCAGCAGTGTCATGGAGACGAGTGAGCGCCATCTTGGGCTCACTTGTCTTCAGACACACCACGGGAGTGGACGCGATCGCCTCCGCCGCTACCGACGGCTCCGGTAAGCGGCGGAGGGCACCGGAACGCGGCGGGAGGGGGGGAGGGCCCCTCTCCCGCCACCGATAAAAGTGATCTCGCGGCGAATCCGCCGCAGGGACCACTTTTATCTGAAAGCCGGCCGCCGCACGAAAACGGGGATACCGGGGTTATGGCAGCTAGCTGCTGCCATAACAACGATATCCCCGTTCAAACTTAGGACGTACATCGTCGTGCGGCGGTCGGGAAGTGGTTAAACTTCCTGCATTTACAGGTTGTATAAAAACTTGGCAGACCGCCTGGATTTTTTTCTTTACACACAGAAGTTTCCCTTTGATCTAAGAAGGAAGAGTTTTACAATGTTTCTTTTAAAAACTTGGCAGACTGCCCAGATGTTTTCTTTTGACAGCTGAGTGAGCAGAAAAGTCTCTCCATGTGTTATATGAAAAAATCGGTAAACTCTGCAACAGAGATCGTCAGTGGGGTTGAATCGAGATCACGATTTTGTAACGATTAATTGTGCAGCTCTAACCTAAAGCAGACCATACATTATGTAATTTTCTTTCCTTCAACCGGTGCTCAATTTCCCCAACAACAGGAATCCCTCCCGCAGCACTGTTGTGTTCTGCAAGCGGGGAATGCCTTATGCACCAGGAGCATACAACCAGTCTGTTGGGTTTTTTTTTTTTTTTTTTTTGCCTGATCACTGCCGGGTTCTTAATTTTGGACTCCTTCATGAATTTGGTCTGGTGCTTCTGTTGATTTCTGTTTTTTAGTGATGTTCCTCAGCACCCATTGGAGGGTAGCCCTGTGTTCATATTAGCTGTATAACCAAGATCAGTGTGCTCTCTAAATGACTGTTTATTTTTCTCCTCTGTATGAGTAAACATTGACATCTCAGTGCCTTTTGGATGTAACCCTTTGGAAAAGGAAGGGACAGAAATGTAAGTCAGGCATTTCTCTACTACATTGAACAGTGTTTCTGGTAGGAGACACCAGAGTGATGATCTCTTCAGGTGTACTGAAGTTTCATTACGTCCCGGTCACAAGCTAGGGAAGATTCCTGACCAAGCTTTACTGCTTTGATGGCAGTAGAGAAAAGGGAACTGCCTGTATTTTCTGCCAGCGGTAAGTACATTTCAAAAGTGGCTGAACAAAACTAAAAACCTTTTGGTAGGTTGCACAGATGTAGTTCCACAGTGTGTTTGATGCTTGCCTTTAGTTCTGCTTTGGAGCTGCTGTGTACATCATAGTGTGTGTTTTAATCATGAAGGGCAAAATTTCATAGCTTACTGATAGCCCACCCCCCCTAGCAAAATTTAGCCCAGACATCACTAAATGGCGAACCATGGTCTGGACACGGACCGAATGACAGTTCTGTCCAGACCGCCATGGCCACGCCATTTAGCTGCCTTTGTGTCCTCTTTTCCTTCCGCCGCTGCCATCATCTTCACCACAGGTTAAAGGGCAGAAGGAGCAATTGGTCTGGATGGAGGGTGGGAGCTGCTCCAGTTTTCAACTTGACAAGGGCCCGATTAGTTGCTATGACACAGGGCGGTCCTAGCAACCAATCAGCCTCTTGTTAACAGGAGAGGTCGGGAAGTACCCACCCTTCATCCAGATCGATAGCTCCTTCTGCCCTCTGCTATAAATTGTAGGGCTAGAAGGGGAGGGGGAGGGATGATCACACTGATGTAAAGGTAGGGGGGGTGTATTGTTAGGCAGGCCATGTAAAGCGTGCAATGCTATGGAAAGGGGGACTGAGATGTAATGGGGGTTCTGCAATGTAAAGGGAGTGCTATAATAATAAAGGGGGGCTGTAATGTAAAGGGGGCTGCTATATAAAGGGTGAGTTTGATTTGAAGGGGTGCTCTGTGATGTGAAGGGGGGGTGGCAAAATAAAGGGGGCCTGTGGTGTAAAGGGGGCACTGTATTGTAAAAGGTGGGGACTTTTATGTGAAGGGGGAGGTAATGTAAAGGGTCATGTGATGTAAATAGGGGACTGCAATGTAAAGGGGCGGTCTGCTAAGTAAAGATGGGGGGCTACAATGTAAAAATAGGGGGACTGTGATGTACAGGCAGAAGACCTGCAACTGACACAAAGGTAGGGTCCCTTTATTTTAAAGGTAGGCTGTGATGTAAAGGGGAAAGCAATGTAAGGGGCGCTGTGACGTAAAGGGGGGCTGATTAATAGCACAGATATAAGATCTGGACCCCTACTGGAAGAATTATTTACTGACCAGACCTCTATGAATTTTAGTTCAATACCCCTGATCTAGCCTATCTGTATTATTTCGCTCTCCTTGCTCTGTCGTTTGCTATGTTCAATTGCTGTAGTACAGCAGAGCTTCTGGTTATGGGGTAGTATGAGACAGTCCTCAGGTCTGAGCGTCAAATCGCCAGGCACAGATATTATATAGAGGTGGAAACTAAATTGCCTGCTTGGGCAGCCTCCGACACCAAAGCAGGAAGGGGGTAAGTGAGCATAGATTTGGGAACTTTACCTCTCTGGGTAGGTGGTCTTTTAGAAGGCACTTAAAAGGGTAAAAGGGTTTTTATTATTGCATTTGCGTGTTATCTGTACTGTAACATGCTCCTTGGGATACATGTGCTTGTTACTCCAATAAAGAATATATATTAAATAGTAAATATACTGTACATATAGTATAATATGTAATAGATGGTCTGATCTTTTGTGGTGCAGATTACCTTTGGAGGAGAAAACTTTTTTTTGTTGAGCATGTTTAGTTCTCCTCTCTTCTGCACGCTCAGTGGTGTGAGTTCTCATGTGTACTTTTCTGTGATTGATTAGAAAACTGGCTGAACAGAATTGCACATTTTAAGCAGATATTGCAGTTCACACTTCAGTATTTCCATTGTACTTTGGCTGTTTGCCTACACCTACACTTTAAAGATCAATTCATGAAACAAATTACACCAGCTAGTAAACTGCTAATAACCAGCAACCACTGCCGACTGAACATACCTTAATCTGGATATCAGCAATTCACTGTAGCCAGGATTATCATGGTCCCTAACATGAGGAGTTGGGTGGGTCTGCTTTGTAAAGCCTGTGCTGTGCAACTTCCTCTCTCTCTCTCTTTCATATATTATTAGTCACATTTAAACTTTCAAGGCAGGTTTATATTTCATTGTTGGCAATGAGAAAATTCTTTCTTGCATGAACACATTAGCCATGAGGCTGGGTTCACACATATGCAAATTGGATGCGGCTTTTCCCCGCATCCAATTTGCATGACAGGAGAGTGTGACCGGCTCTCGATGGAGGCGGCTCTCAAAGGAGCCAGTTCCTATAGCTCCGGGGCGGCCGCGGTCCACATTTAAAAAGGGCCCTGTGCATCTTTGGTTCTGATTCAGGTGCAAATTCAGGCAAAAATTCGGACCTGATTCGCACCTGAATCTGTGAACAGCGGACCCCATTGCTGTGAACCCGGCCTCAGTGGGCATGTTTGGGAATAACTCTCCTTGAGCAACAAGTAAGCAAAAGAGGGATGTAGATTACCAAAAAGAAGTTACCTAGGTGGCCTGGTACATAATAGCTGTACCTGAAGGATAGAAAACCCAAGCAATCAGCGTTTGCAACTAGCAAATTACACTATATGCCTAAACGTATCTGGACACCCATCCAAATTGAGTTCAGGTACACAAAGCCAACTCCCCAAAGACATGTTTGGTGTGTAGCAACTCAAGTAGTGTCCTGCATAGAGCCCTGACCTCAATCCTAGTGGCATAGAATGAATTGGAACACCAATTACAAGACAAGATTTCTTTTTTCAGCATCAGTACCAGACCTCATAAATTCTCATAAATTCTCCTTTGGCTGATTGGGCACAAATTCCCAAAGACGTATTCCAAAATCAAGTAGTCTTCCCAGAGTGGAGACTGTTAAAACGGCAAAGAGGAATGCCCATTCTTTTAGAATGGAATGTCCAACAAGCCTACAATAGATGTGATGGTCAGGTGTCCACAAACTTTTGGCTGTTTAGTGTAAGGAGAAGTGGATGGGTCATAAGAACATAACAGAGTTGAGAATTGGAAAAAAAAGGACAAAACAGTTGATTAAATATAACAAAAAAAAGAAAACTTAGATTAGACTGTGAAGATGTTACAGGTAGATAGAAATATATTCCTTTTTAGGGATGCAAATTGCAGAATTATTACATTGTAATAGGATGTTCCTACTGGAACTTGTTTAAGGGCCTGGTAGCATTTACCAAGGGAACACAACTGTCTGTTTTCCCAGTCTCAGCCACATACACCATAGACTCACTGCTGTAACCGTTAACATGTGATTAATTGACAAACCACAATCCAGCAGATAGGTTGCCGCATATTACAGCAATAGAGCAGCAATTAAACTGTCTTTTCCTTAGTGGCACACGACTCTGTCCTTTCTCAACCCCTGAGCTGATTTTCAGTGGCTCAAAATTAACTTAAAAGTCCTGTTTGCTGACAGCTTAAAGCTTAATCGACTGGAAACCAAATAGTCTGTTTGAAATTCAGCACCAGAGTTATTGATAAAGCCATGTGCAAATTGTACTTGCTGAAAGACAGCAATTGGGCAGCTTGCCTTTATGTCTGTGCGCAACTTAGCAGGGAGACGCAGTCAGGATTGTCTTGTCAAGTCTTTCATCACACTGTGCCTGCTCTGGAGTATCCTCAGACTAATCACGTACCGTTGGATGTTTAATTTGTTACATAAAAGCCTCTTCTGCTCTGTCTTCGCACATTGCTGGGCCTACATTTTTTGATGGGACAAATAGTCTAGGACCTTGTGTCGCAATATTTCAGGGAGCGAGAAATCTTGTGTGTCGTAATTAAAACCTATATTTCTCATGCAGGTCTACCTTATAAAATCATGCAACAGTATCACGTAGAATTTACGTTTATACAATACAAATGGAACTGTGTTTAAATACAGAGCAAGAACCGTACAAAAGGGCTTCATAATGTAGTAAACGATGTACAGATTAAATAAAATCAGAGTTAAATGCAACTTCTAATAAGGCCGCTTACCTAGCTAGAGATTGTCCAGCCAAATTTGACAAAATTTGGCATATTTGGCTGGAAACGGATACAACAAATGCCACACAATAATACTAGGGTTGCACCGATACTAGTATTGGTGCCGATACCGAGTATTTTCACAAGTATCGGTACTCATGCAAATGTACCGATACCTGAAAGTGATACTTTCAGGCTCAGCTCTTTGAGCTGTCAGTGGGTCTCCCCAGTGTTAACCACTTGCCGCCAGCCATATAGCAAAATGACGGCGGCAAAGTGGTTTAAATATCCTGACCGGATGTCATATGACGTGATCAGGATATTAAGCCGCTGCGCGCCCCCGGGGGCGCGCATTACGGCAATCGTTGTTGCGCTGTGTCAGTTTGACACACCGCAACTCCGATCTAGGTAAAGAGTCTCTGACGGAGACTCTTTACCACGTGATCAGCCATGTCTAATCACGGCTGATCACGATGTAAATAGGAAGAGCCGGCTTTTCCTCACTTGCTTCTGACAGACGCGAGTAGAGGAGAGACGATCGGCTGTTCTCCTGACAGGGGGGGTCTGTGCTGATTGTTAGCACAACTCCCCCCCTTGGATCCCACCCAGGACCACCAGGGAAGCCGCCCAGGACCACCAGGATGGCCATCCACATTGGACCACCAGGTATGCCCCCTGGACCCCCAGGGAAATACTAATCTGTGCCCAGGCAGCTGCCAATCAGTGCCCACTCACAATGCCTACCACTGCCACCAGGGATGCCTATCAGTGCTGCGTATCAGTGCCGCCTATCAGTGCCCATCAGTGCCACCCATAAGAACCCATCTTTGCAGCCTTTCAGTGCCCACCAGTGCCACCCATGAGTGCCAATCCGTGCTGCATATCAGTGCCACCCATCAGTGCCGCCTACCAGTGCCCATTGTCAGTGCCTGCTCATTAGTGCCACCTCATCGGTGCCGCCTTATCAGTGCCCATCAGTGAAAAAGAAAACTTATTTACAAAATTTTTTAACAGAAACATAAGCAAAACTTTTATTTTTTTCAAAAATTTAAGTCTTTTTTTTTTATTTGTTTAGCAAAAAATAAAAACTGCAGAGGTGATCAAATACCACCAAAAGAAAGCTCTATTTGTGGGAACAAAATGATAAAAATTTAGTTTGGGTACAATGTTGTATGACCGCGCAATTGTCATTCAAAGTGCGACAGCACTGAAAGCTGAAAATTGGTCTGGGCGGGAAGGTGTATAAGTGCCCCGTATTGAAATGGTTAAAGAAGTCCGGTAATTAGAGCTGTCAAAAAAAAAAAGCAGCCAGCAATGTTTATTACCAACATTGCTCTGCCCTGAAACACTAAAATAAAAAGAAACATTGTTTCTTTTTGTATATTTCTGTTTGTTCATCTGCAGATCAAAGGGATGAACAAATGTTCCTCGGTTTAACCCCTTAATAACCCCCAATTTACTCTAATCAGCCTTAATTGACTCCCTAGTCTCCTCCATTTATTTATTATTTTCCTGCTTTTTTTTCTTTTGTTCACGTCTATTTTATAAACGATAAACAATTTTTTTTTTTGTTTGTTTTGTTAGTGAATATTTGTACACATATATATTAAAGCGGGGTTCCACCCAAATTTTGAACAATATCTGTATGTATTCTCTTCCTTGCCTAGATGCTGACATGCCGTTTAAAAAAATTGAAATCACCGTAATTACCTTTTTATTTTTCTATTCTTCTTTGCACTTCCTGGTTCTCCTCCCGTGGGAGTAGGCGTGTTTCTAGCCTCTCCTAAACTCCTGGGAGCTAGTCTCAGGCTTCCCAGGATGCCACTGAGCATGTGCGGGAACGAGCAGTGAATGCTGGGAGAACAGCATTCACCACATCCAGGAAATAAATGCTTGTGGGCTTCAAATGCCCACAATGAAGATGGAAACCGCCTGCAGTGAATAATATAAGTTATTCTTTCCGACGAAATCTGACACAGGCGGACATATTACACACAATATGTGAGTATGTAATGCTGAGAAGAAAAGTTTGTGAATGAACTAAAAAAAAAAAAAAACGATAGATAGGTGGACCCCCGCTTTAACATATAGTTACACATTTCACATTGAAAAAGCGCTAAATTAAAAAAAAAAATCTATTTATTTAATTTGTAAATAACTTTTCAATGCTTTGTATCATTGCTGACAGCTGAAGTTAAAACAAAACAGTTGCGGTAGGTAATTTGTATCGGCGAGTACTAAAAAAAAAAAAAGTATCGTTACTTGTACTCATTGTACAAAAAAATTGTACCAGTGCATCCCTAAATAATACTTACAACTCCAATTTTAGCATAGGATCTCAATATCCAAAAACCATTACACTTGTTTAGCCTCTATTACCCTTCAGTATTGTCGTACGGCAAGTTTAACCTTCCATAGCGGAACTACTGAAAGGTGGTCGTTGGATTTGATATATACGTCTTCTCTCTCTCAAATCCTCTCGTCCTGAGTAGGTGAGCAGTTTAAGACCTTGTGGTTTTTGTTGTATTGTCTATAACTTATAAATAGTTGGTTTCTGTTTGTTTATACTCGAGCCGGGGTATGCCCACAGGCTCTGTTTTGTGACCCAACTCTTAACTTGAAAGCATAAACAGAATTTGCAAAAAAAAAAAATATGCAACGTATAAGAACAAAAGCATAGGGGGAGGTTACATTTATACACTGTTAAGATGCTAGCATCTTGCCCTGGTCACATTAATGGCTGTGTGTTGAGTTATTTTGAGGGGACAGCAAATTTACACTGTTATACAAGCTGTACACTCACTACTTTACATTGTAGCAAAGTGTCATTTCTTCAGTGTTGTCACATGAAAAGATATATTAAAATATTTACACAAATGTGTGAGGGGTGTACTCACTTTTGTAAATAATATAAATAATATAATTATTTTTACCGATGAAATGTAGCAGAATACATTTTGGTCTAAAATCGTGAAAAAGATTATTTATTTGAAAAATGCAAAACAGAAACAAAGAAAAACATGTTTTTTGTTTTTTTTTTTTTAAATTTGGTCTTTTTCATATATTTAGCAAAAAATAAAAAACACATTAGTGCTTACCGTATATACTCGAGTATAAGTCGACCCGAATATAAGCCGAGGCACCTAATTTTACCACAAAAAACTGGGAAAACTTATTGACTCGAGTATAAGCCTAGGGTGAGAAATGCGCAGATACTGTAAGTGGAAAAGAGGGTCAACAATGCCCATTTGCAGCCTCATTGTGCCCATTTGCAGCCATAGATCCCCTGAACTTCAAACTCGGTAGTTAAGGGTTCCTAGATGCCCCCTAGCTGCAGCCAAAATTTGGGATCTCTGGACCCAAAGTGTCCCGAAATGACATTGCTGCAGGTGGACACAGTTGACCGACTTTGGGGCCCTGTATCTCGGGGCTACTTAGTGCTAAGCACCCAAAATTTGGTGTGCAAACCCAGTGGAACTAGCACCACAATATATCCAAAGCTGGGGTTCCTAGCACCTAGTGGCCCCGAGATACAGGGCCCCAAATATCAGTTCAGAAAATGTCAAGCACTTTTCTGCAGCAGAGAATGACATTTTCCAAACTGACTTTGGGGCCCCGTATCTCGGCTCCACTTGGTGCTAGGAACCCTAAATTTGGTGTGCAAACCCAGTGGAACACTACAATATATCCAAATTTGGGGTTCCTAGCACCAAGTGGCCCCGAAAGACGGGGCCCCAAATTCGGTTCAGAAAATGACATTTTTTGCTGCAGAAAAGCGCTTGACTCGAGGGGGGCATTTTCAGCACACAAAAAATGTGCTGAAAAACTCGACTTATACTCGAGTATATACGGTAAATACCACCAAAATAAAGCTATATTTGCGTGAACAAAATTATAAAAATTTAGTTTGGGTACAGTGTAGCATGACCGCGCAATTGTCATTCAAAGTGTGACAGCGCTGAAAGCTGAAAATTGGCCTGGGCAGGAAAGGGGTAAAAGTGCCCAGTATTGAAGTGGTTAAAGAACAAGTTTAGTGGGAAAATATATATATATTTATTTAAACCATATGTGAAATATCAGATTTATACAATGTCACTTGTGCCAAATGTCTAGATAGGACATCTGAGGACCCCTTGTTTATCACACAAATTAATGATGAACATAACACAATTTACAATATAATATATATACTACTAAATAACCAGAAACTACAGCAACAACATCCCAAGAAGCTTAGAGTGGTTTTTACAAAATTCAGAAATGTGAAGATATTGTTGCCCCCTTAGGTTAAAGAAAAAAGCCTCGGACCATATGTTTAATATCCCCTCTTTCCTTTCTCCTACAGGATCTTATCTGTGTAGGGAAAGAAGGTGCTTGGCCTGTAGTCACATCAATCATGGCCAGAAGTCATTTTAAGATTCTGATGGCCAGTCCTATGGGATCAGGGACTTTATTACTTGTTCCACGTCCTATGTTATATTTTGTCCCACCTGCCCCTCTGGTTTTAGTAGGTAGCAGATCTATTAGGCTGCTAAGGTTGCACTTTGACAAGCATCGTAGAAATGTAGAAAATGGCTCACAAAATGGCTCACAAAATGTATCATGGCATTTCACCTACCCATGGAAAAGACTTGTTTATTGGGATTCTTTGGGATACACACAATTTCTCCATGCCAATGTCTCCTGAAAGGTTTAAACACTTAGGTTGTAAAAAGACTTTTTGGATATTTCAGTTGGATAGTATTTCTCCAAATGGCCTTAACAAAGAGATGAGCATACAAATGAAAAATAAAATTAAAGACAGAATTATATTAATTGGGATATTTATATATATATATATATATATATATATATATATATATATATATGTGTGTATATATATTTGTGTATATATATATATATATATATGTGTATATATGGTATATATTTTTAATGCTTAGGGTTAATTACCATGCTATTTATTTCATACAATTCTTATATTGTAATGACACAAACAAATGGATATTACATGGTTTTATTTAATTTTATATTTAAAATATACATCTTTTTAGAGAGAATTGTTATATAATTTCATGAGACTTCGTGTAGAGATTTGCTGCCCAAGATCCTTTAATATATTATTATTATTATTATTATACAGTATTTATATTGCGCCAACAGTTTACGTAGCTCTTTACAACTTGAGGGTAAACAGTACAAATACAATACAATTTGATCCAGTAGGAATCAGAGGGCCCTGCTCCTTAGAGCTTACAATCTAAGTATATTTGTGTATATATGTAGTTTTATGTTTTTCTTTTATCCTATTTATATGCAGGTGTTGCCCATTTGCTGTTTGTTTTACATAATGTAACCCGTTTGTGTGCTTTTGTGTTCCTAACATTTTGTCTCAATAATCATATCCCTGGTTGCAAAGATAGCGTTTGATGGCCTTTGGGAATGCTGTTGAGCTGGCATAGTAAATAAATATAATATTATAATATCCTTTCATTGATGATAAGTCAAGGTATAAAAGGCAGGGAGTAGCCTGTATGGTTAGGCTGATGAAGGGGATCTCTTATCACTGAACCGTGTTCCTGTGACCCACGGAGTTTGGATTGCTGACGTACCGATGACACGCTGCCAGGCTCCTCCCACACTGTGAAAGACTTCCATCTCCTGTACAACAGTGTGCTTTCCTTATCTGGGGCCAGTCAAGTCACGGCTCCCCGGGCATTTGTTCTTGTGAGTGCATTCCACTCCATTTTCCTTAAAATTTTTCTTAAAGGTGTATATTGTTTACTACACTATGAAGCCCTTTTGTGGTGTTCTTTCTCTGTCCTTTTCTTGACAGTTATGCTTTGAGCGCCCGCTCCCCTATTATAGAATTAGCTGCATTTTTTTCTTTATAGTCTCCTTGATTGCTACATACTGTATTTATCGGTGTATAACACGCACCCCAATTTTAGGAGGGAAGTTTAAGGAAAAAAAATTACATTTTAAATAAAGAACTTTGAAGCAACATTAGGGTCACAGCTCATCAATGCACCCTGCTCAGTGCCCACCTGCAGCCTATAAATTGACCAACAATGCAGCTAGTTCAGTGTCAATCTGCAGCCTTGCCAGTGTTGGATTATCCCTGCTGTCTCAGAGGGAAGAGAAGGAGGAGCGAGCGTCCCTGAATTACATCCTCCTGTGTACCCGGCGCTCTGTCACTCACAGCCACGCCTCCTGGCCCTGCTCATATGATGGACAGAACAGTGGCCCAATGCCGAGCCAGGAGGTGTGGCTGTGAGTGAGGGAGTACCAAGTACACAGGAGATCGCGGCTCTGTGTAATTCAGCGGCGCAATCGCTCCTCCTCTTCCCTCGAAGACAGCAGGGATAATCCAACACTGGCGAGGCTGCAATGATGGGAAAGGGGAGGCTGCAGATGGGCACTATCTATGTACGGTAGTTCAGCGGCGCACGCTCCTCTTCCCTCAGAGACAGCAGGGATCAGTGTATAACACGCACCCACAATTTTCCCCTGATTTTAAGGGGAAAAAAGTGCGTGTTATACGCCGATAAATACGGTATGTACTCGGCACTACTTCTCCCTTATTTTTTTATTTGTATTTGCTTGCATGTAAATCCTTTTTAGAGCATAACTTTGTGTGCTGGATTATTCTCCATTTATTATTATTACCGTTCTTTTTACCTGAATTGCAAAAAATTGTTTATAGTTACATAGCCGCAAAGATCTGTGACTTTAAAGTGGTTGTAAAGGCAGCTGGTTTTCTTATCTTAATGCATTCTATGAATTAAGATAAATAGCCTTCTGTGCGCAGCAGCCCCCCTCATACTCACCTGAGGTCTCTCCCTGTCCAGTGATGTTCACCAGTGTCTGAGATTCTCCTTCCTGATTGGGTGAGGGACAGGAGCGGTGCCATTGGCTCCCGCTGGTGTCAATCAAAGTCAGCTAGCCAATCAGGGGATTGAGGGGCGGGGTCTGGGCCGGGGCTCCATGTCTGAATGAACACACGGAGCTGTGACTCGGCTTGGGTGCCCCCATAGCAAGCTGCTTGCTGTGGGGGCACTGAACAGGAGGGAGGGACCCGAGAAGAGGGGGATCCGGGCTGCTCTGTGCAAAACCATTGCAACTGAGTAGGTAAGTACATGTTTGTTATTTTTATAGGAAAAAAAAAACACGAGACTTTACAATCACTTTAAGGACAACGCAAAAAGATACCCATAATTGTAACCTATCATCAAATATATTTTTCATCCGAAGTATGTTATAAATGTAAAACTTCAGGTGATCACAGAACTCCCCCCTGAAAAGTTAGGCACAAAGCCACTCTGGTTGGCTCATTTGATTTTGCTTGTGATCTGTGCTCTCTAATGGGCTGATAGCACGATGTCAGGCTTTTAGAGGACTCATGTTTTTTTAGAATAACAGGTAGCCCACATGGCCATTTAATTGCAATGGTCGCGCATGAGGTGCTTGAAAACCTCGCCAATTTTGGCCTGATTTTAAATGAAGCTTTGGCTACTGACAGTAAGGAGGCTCTTTTGGCAAAATTACATTTGAACATGTGTGAAAGTTTAAAAAGTCCCCAAATACATATATTAAGACCAGTGAAGTCCGAGGTCCTTCCTCCTGTCCACCAGGATGGGTGGCTTTTACTCATGTAAATTGGCATGTAAAAAATATTCAGTAGTGCAGTACTGTGAGCCCAGGCTAGTTAAAACATGTCCAAAAACTAAACATTCTTAATATAGATCAAACCTTAAAAAAAAAAAATACTCAAATACATATTAATTCCAGTGTTTATTCTACCTAGTCCAGTGAAGTAATTGTTCCCTCCTCCTGTCCGCTGGTGCTGGCTTTTGGTGCTATGAGCCAGGGCTGATGTGAGGACCCCCCCAAGGGTATGGCTAACCTTCTATGATCCGAAAGTAGGTGGCAACTAACGATGGAAGGCAGTGCTGGAGGCTGGCTGCCAAAAAAGAAAAACATTTTTTTTTTTTTTAATTCAGATTCAGGGGTCAATTGTTAAAAAGATTGATAGAATTCCCTCTTTTAATATTCCTATAATGTCTGAGCAGCGTACATTTTTTTTTTTTTTTTTTTTCGGACGTGTATAATATTTATAGCACAAATGCTTACGTTTTATCATTTTGCAAACGTATCAAAATGGCAAGCTTTTCCGAAAGCACAGTAGCTGCTCAGCTCCCAATAGATTCTGTAGATAGCTAGACCCCGGTACAATATCTACAGCCCATATATCTATACCTATTTGTATCCGTGTCTCAGACATTTCCTTTGCATGTTGATTAGACCATTTGCAGATAGTTGGACCGTCATGCAGACAGTTTATCAGGTCATATTCCACTAAGACTTCGATGGAAGGGTTAGTCGTTTGCACATTAAAAGAGCTCTGCGGTAAAATGACAGGTGAAATATTGATCACAGCAAATGTTCTCTGGGAATACTTCAGCAGAGGTTTTTTAAAATATTAAACAAGGCTGTGTTTTGATCTGTCATGCTTGGTACTGTGCAGTCTTAGGTGGTAGACATCTCAAAGAATGTGCTGAGATTCCTGATGCAGACTCACTGCTGATGCCATCCCTCATACAAAAAAATAGCTATATTTTCTCCTAGCAGTGTTTTTTTCAGCTGTGGGTGGAGTCTAGTGAGTTGTCACCTTCTGGCTTCTTGTATTTCTTGGGACCTCCACGCTAATGTTGATATAAGGGAACTAGCTAGGCTATGGATACTAAAGTGTTCCTAACATGCCGTAAATAAGCTTTGAAACAGTCAACTCTGACTTCTGTAATTACAGTGCCTTGAAAAAGTATTCGTACCCCCTAAAATTTTCCACATTTTGTCATGTTACAACCAAAAACGTAATTGTCTTTTAGTGGGGTTTTATGTCATAGACCAACACAAGGTGACGCTTACTTATGAAGTGGAAGGAAAATGATAAATGGTTTTCAAAATTCTTTACAAATAAATATGTGAACAGTGTGGTGTGCACTTATTTTCAGCCCCACTGAGTCAATACTTTGTAGAACCACCTTTCGCTGCAATTACAGCTACAAGTCTATTTGGGGATGTCTCTACCAGCTTTGCACATCTAGAGAGTTAAATTTTTGCCCATTCTTCTTTGCAAAATAGCTTGAGCGTCTGTAAACCGCAATTTTGAAGTCTTGCCACAGATTCTCAATTGGATTTAGGTCTGGACTTTGGGTCATTCTAACACATGAATATGCTTTGGTCTAAATTGTTCCATTGTAGCTCTTGCTGTATGTTTAGGGTCGTTGTCCTGCTGGAAGGTGAACCTCTGCCTCAGTCTCAAGTCTTTTGCATACTCTAAAATGTTTTCTTCTAAGATTGCCCTGTATTTGGCTCCATCCATCTTCCCGTCAACTCTGACCAGCTTCCCTGTCCCTGCTGAAGAAAAGAAAACCCCACAACATGATGCTTCCACTACCATGTTTCATGGTGGGGATGGTGGATTCAGGGTGATGTGCAGTGTTTTCCGCCACACAACGCTTTGCTTTAATGGTCTCCTCTGACCAGAGCACCTTCTTCCACGTTTGCTGTGTCCCCCTCATGGCTTCTCGCAAACTGCAAACGGGACTTCTTATGGCTTTTTTTCAACAATGAAGGCCAGATTTGTGGAGTGCACGACTAATAGTTGTCCTGTGGACAGATTCTCCCACCTGAGCTGTGGATCTCTGCAGCTCCTCCAGAGTTACCATGGGCCTCTTGTCTGCTCCTCTGATTAATGCTCTCCTTGCCCGGCTATCAGTTTAGGTGGAAGACCATGTCTTGGTAGGTTTGCAGTTGTGCCATACTCTTCATTTTTGGATGATTGATTGAACAGTGCTCGGTGAGATGTTCAAAGCTTGGGATAATTTTTTATAACCTAACTCGGCTTTAACCACTTACAGACCGGAAGATTTGGCCGCTTAATGACCAGGCCATTTTTTGCGATACAACGATACGTCACTTTAACTGACAATTGCGTGATCATGCAATGCTGTACCGAAATACAATATATGTCATTTTTTTCCCATATTTAGAGCTTTCTTTTGGTGGTATTTGATTTATTTTTTTGCGCTATAAACAAAAAAAGAGCGACAATTTAAAAAAAAATTTTTTTTACTTTATGCTATAAAAAATATCCCCAAAAATGTTTTTAAAAACAAATTTCTTCCTCAGTTTAGTCCAATATATATTCTACATATTTTTGGTAAAAAATCGCAATAAGTGTATATTGATTGGTTTGCGCACAAGTTATAGCATCTACAAACTATGGAAAAGATTTATGACATTTTTAATTTTTAATTTTTTTTTTTTTTACTAGTAATGGCGGCGATCTGCGATTTTTAGCCGTACTGCGACGTTGTGGCGGACAGATCGGAACACGTTTGACACATTTTTGGGACCATTGACATTTTGTTACAGTGATCATTGCTATAAAAATGCACTGATTACTGTGTAAAAGTCACTGGCAGGGAAGGGGTTAACACTAGGGGAGGATCAAGGGGTTAAATGTGTGTTCCCTAGGTGTGTTCTAACTGTGAGGAGATGGGATCGACTGGAGGAGGAGACGTATCATTCCTACTTAGTAGGAACAAAGGATATGCCACGCGCATTGGGTTTCCCGTCATGCAAAAAAACACAAGTGGAGAGGCGCCTCTGGGTGCAGTCCTTTTTTAAAAACAATTTAATAAAACATCATAAGATCAACTCACATGTAGTGAATAAATGTCAATCGTGGTATCAGTGAGTCTGGGATGACGTTCCTGGAACGTCATTCCAGACTCACTGATACCACGCTTGACATTTATTCACTACATGTGAGTTGATCTTATGATGTTTTATTAAATTGTTTTTAAAAAAGGACTGCACCCAGAGGCGCCTCTCCACTTGTGTTTTTTTGCAGCTTCCAGGATTGTGGTTTCTTCCTTATAGTGATGGCAGCCCTGTGTGTCTCCTTTTTTGGACGTTTTTTTTCTCCCCTTCCTCATATCAACATCTCTATTGCTCATGTTATATAGACTCTATTGTCACTTGATTTTCATCTAGCTAATCCATTATCAGCAGATTTGTATTGGAAACTATATGAACTCTGGCTGTTGCGCCTATGCTTGTATAAGGTTCCCTGTCATTCAGCTGGCGCGCCTATCACCCTTAAAGGTACAAACTTACCCATATGGCGATTTGCAGGAACAAACCACTTTGCTGCCGTATATCGGTGTGAGCCGATCTGCAAGTGGTAAACTTCTCCACAACTTTATCTATGACCTGTCTGGTGTGTTCCTTGGACTTCATAATGCTGCTTGTTCACGAAGGTTCTTTAACAAACCTCTGAGGGCTTCACAGAACAGCTGTATTTGTGCTGAGATTAAATGACACACAGGTGGACTCTATTTACTAATTTGGTAACTTTTGAAGTCAATTGGTATCATTAGATTTTAGTTAGGGGTATCAGAGTAAAGGGGGCTGAGTACAAACGCCCTCCACACTTTTCAGCTATTTATTTGTAAAAAATGCTAAAAACCGTTTATCATTTTCATTCCACTTCACAGTTATGTGCCACTTTGTGTTGGTCTATCACATAAGATCCCAAAAAAATACATTTACGATTTTGGTTGTAACATGACAAAATGTGGAAAATTTTAAGGGATATGAATACTTTTTCAAGGCACTGTATAGACACTGTGAAGTAATCTATACTCACACTTTATAGCAGTTTGTACAATGCTGTACAATTACAATACATTTTAATACAGAAGAATAGGAGGGCCCTGCTCTTGGACCTTACAATCTAAAAGCCACAGTTTACAGGGACTCGGTATATAAGAAATATACCACACTGCCTTGTCAGTGTGATCCCTAACTCTGATCTATGAGAGCCTCCATCTTGGGGCATAGATAAATATGGTTACATTGAGAGCAGGTATGCCTGGAGGTAGCCCAACTGCTCCAATCAATACCAGCTTTTTAAAGTAAGAAGCACATAGAGGGGGCATATCGCAGAATAAAACGCACTGTGTGTGTGTGTGTGTGTGTGTGTGTGTGTGTGTGTGTATATATATATATATATATATATATATATATATATATATATATATACAGTGTGTATATATATATATATATATATATATATATATATATATATATATATATATATATATATATATATATATATATATATATATGCCTTACTGCCTCACTGAAGAAGTCCCATTTGACGAAACGTATGTCAGGCTAAGTACAGAGCAGTGGTGACGTCCGAACACTCGTGGAGGGTGCTGGACAAACGAATGTTTCCATTTTGAGCCTAATTTTATTGTTTTTGTTAATACAACTTTTAATAAACTCCCGTGTGCTTTTAGAGAATGTTGCGCAACGAGTTTATCTTCCTCTTTCATATGATGAATGTGTGACCGGACTCTGAAGTTTCCTTGACTGATGATAACTGTGGGGTATACATCTGTGGAATCTAATTAAGCAGGCTGGGTAGTGGATGCGGTTGAGCCCATAGTGAGGGGTGAAAGGTCACTAATGCGCATTGACCTCTGGTAAGCAGATATACTTCTCTATCCTGTGGGGTGGACCGGGTGTCTTCAAAAATTCAGACCCCCTTAAATTTTTCACTCTGTTATATTGCAGCCTTTAAGGTCATTTTTTTTTCCTCATTAATGTACACACAGCACCCCATATTGACAGAAAAACACAGAATTGTTGAAATTTTTGCAGATTTATTAAAAAAGAAAAACTAAAATATCACATGGTCCTAAGTATTCAGACCCTTTGCTCAGTATTTAGTAGAAGCATCCTTTTGATCTAATACAGCCATGAGTTTTTTTGGGAAAGATGCAACAAGTTTTTCACACCTGGATTTGGGGATCCTCTGCCATTCCTCCTTGCAGATCCTCTCCAGTTCTGTCAAGTTGGATGGTAAACGTTGGTGGACAACCATTTTTAGGTCTCTCCAGAGATGCTCAATTGGGTTCAAGTCAGGGCTTTGGCTGGGCCATTCAAGAACAGTCACGGAGTTGTTGTGAAGCCACTCCATTATTTTAGCTGTGTGCTTAGGGTCATTGTCTTGTTGGAAGGTAAACCTTCGGCCCAGTCTGAGGTCCTGAGCACTCTGGAGAAGGTTTTTGTCCAGGATATCCCTGTACTTGGCTGCATTCATCTTTCCCTCGATTGCAACCAGTCGTCCTGTCCCTGCAGCTGAAAAACACCCCCACAGCATGATGCTGCCACCACCATGCTTCACTGTTGGGACTGTATTGGACAGGGGATGAGCAGTGCCTGGTTTTCTCCATACATAATGCTTAGAATTAAGGCCAAAAAGTTCTATCTTGGTCTCATCAGACCAATGAATCTTATTTCTCACCATCTTGGAGTCCTTCAGGTGTTTTTTTTAGCAAACTCCATGTGGGCTTTCATGTGTCTTGCACTGAGGAGAGGCTTCCGTAGGCCACTCTGCCATAAAGCCTTGACTGGTGGAGGGCTGCAGTGATGGTTGACTTTCTACAACTTTCTCCCATCACCCGACTGCATCTCTGGAGCTCAGCCACAGTGATCTTTGGGTTCTTCTTTACCTCTCTCACCAAGGCTCTTCTCCCCCGACAGCTCAGTTTGGCCAGATGGCCAGCTCTAGGAAGGGTTCTGGTCATCCCGAACGTCTTCAATTTAAGGATTATGGAAGCCACTGTGCTCTTAGGAACCTTAAGTGCAGCAGAATTTTTTTTGTAACCTTGGCCAGATCTGTGCCTTGCCACAATTCTGTCTCTGAGCTCTTCAGTCAGTTCCTTTTGACCTCATGATTCTCATTTGCTCTCTCTGTGAGCTCTAATGTCTTATATAGACAGGTGTGTGGCTTTCCTAATCAAGTCCAATCAGTATAATCAAAACACAGCTGGACTCAAATGAAGGTGCAGAACCATCTCAAGGATGATCAGAAGAAATGGACAGCACCTAAGTTAAATATATGAGTGTCACAGCAAAGGGTCTGAATACTTAGGACCATGTGATATTTCAGTTTTTCTTTTTTTAATAAATCTGCAAAAATGTCAACAATTCTGTGTTTTTCTGTCAATATGGGGTGCTGTGTGTACATGAGGAAAAAAATGAACTTAAATCATTTTAGCAAATGGCTGCAATATAACAAAGAGTGAAAAATTTAAGGGGGTCTGAATACTTTCCGTCCCCAGTGTGTGTGTGTGTGTGTGTGTGTGTGTGTGTGTGTGTGTGTATATATATATATATATATATATATATATATATATATATATATATATACACACACATACAGGCAGTCTGTCTGTCCTACTTACGAACGGCCTCAAATGCTGGCCAGTTGTACTCCACGTTGGTCCTGGATACCTCTGGACACATCCCATACTGCAGTACTACATGTACTGCATGGCCGGAAGAGCCCCAGATAACATAACAAGTGCCCGGAACATCCCACATCCATGCGCAGGCGGACGTTACACTTACAATTGCAGTGTTCTGACCAGAAGTTACACTTACAAATGCAGTTTTGCGACTTACGAACAAACCTACACTCCCTATTGTGTTCGTAACTTGGGGACTATATATATATATATATAGATATATATATATATATATATATATATATATATATATATATATATCCCAAAGGTGCTCTATTGGATGAGAGCTGGTAACTGTGGAGGCCATTGGAGTACAGTGACCTCATTGTTACGTTCAAGAAACCAGTGGTGAGATGATTGGAGCTTTGTGACATGGCGCATTATCCTGCTGGAAGGAGCCATCAGAAGATGAGTACACTGCAGTCATAAAGGGATGGACATGGTCAGCAACAATACTCAGGTAGGTCGGGGCATTTAAACAATGCTCAATTGGTACTCAGGGGCCCAAATTGTGCCAAGAAAATATCCCCCACACCATTACACTACCACCACCAGCCTGAACCGATGATACAAGGCAAGAGCATTCATTACCAGAATCATGGCGGCGACTATGTCCAAACCCACCCACAGATCCAAAAAATGAAAGGAGCCGGGGGATATGGCTGGCCCCGCTCTGTCCACACTGATCCACCCAAAGGAGACACCAAACCACAGAGCCCACCCGAGAGGATGCTGCACCAAAGCGCAGATCAAATTGGATGTCTAAGAGAGGTATACATATATGAAAGTTAATACCAATATCTGCATCAAGCGGTCAATCTAATAACCATGGTCTAAGCCACATCAATTTGTAATATCATACCTGGATGTTAACAAAAGTACAGTGATGGATCAAGGAGGAGGAGGAGGTCCCGGGGACACCTATCACTCTCTACCAAGGAATTGAAGAGAAGTACTTCATAAAGTGGCCGGTGAGTGTAGATAGATAGAGATAGATATATATCTATGTATAGATATATAGATATATATCTATCTATATGTATGTATGTATGTATGTATGTGTGTGTGTGTGTATGTATATATATATATATACACACTAACCTCTTATTGCAAGCAACCGAATTGCCTGAATGTTGTATGAGTTTATATTTTACCTTTTATTCCTCTATGCAGGTTAACATGAATGCAGAGCAAACTCTTTCCTAACAATGATGACCTGATTACCTTTTCAGCGAGCAGCATTTTATTTATTCGTGTACAAAACAAATGTGTTTCCTGCTGATTTGTATTTTTCATATTTTAGCCAGCGTTTTGGATGTACTCAGCAATTATTTGCACAAACGCTCTGCATACTTGCATTGTCAGAGTGAATAGAATGGATTCTTAGCAGTTTTATTGAGTCCCTGTAAACTGTGGCCATCTAATTTTATTTGCTTGCCTATTGATTTCCTGTAATAAACTAGACTGACTACTAGACTGGAAGAGGGAAAAACAACTTCCTGAATTAGGGAAAAAAAATAATTTGGCTAGAAGTTATTGCAGGATGGGGCTTGTTTTATAGAGTTTTTTTGCCTAAAACATTTTTTGTTAAAATACTGTACTGTTCTGTACTTTATATGAACAACGTGCTGTATCCCTTCAAAATAATTTTTTTTGTTGTTGTTGGGCTCCATACACACTAGCATTTATTTAGGCTAATAAAAGTGCTGGATAAAAAACGCTGGTAATAGCTTTTTGTAGTAGCGTTTTAGCAGCATTTAAGGATGTTAGCTGTTTGTTAGCGTTTTTGCAGTAAAAGGAAAAAAAAGCTAAAAAAACGCAGAGTGTTTCTGCTAGCAAAACGCTCCAAGAAACTCTACATTTTTTTTCTGCTAAGAGCTTAAAGTAGTGTGCATGGACACATAGGATAACCCTATTTAGCTTCTTGGAGCAGAAAACCAATGCTAATAACAGCTTCTAGGAAAAAAAAAAATGCTAGTGAGCCTAAATATTATGTATATGTTAAAAAAAATGAAGCTCCAAAAATAAATCTGTCACTTTCAGGACAAAATGAAAGGTTCTCTTGTAGCACAAGTCACCCTTATCTAGTGATACCATCTGCCCCACCACTGTGGTGTTGTATTAGAGCCCTTGGTACATAATATTCCACAGCTGACCCCCACGGCGCTTTTCAGGCACCACTGAATTTCCTTTTTCTTCTGGGTTGAATGACGGCCAGCATTATTCACCCCACTTCCTCTGAACCCAGGATGTCATGGACCCGCCCCCAGCCTTTAATTGGACAATGAAAGAAGAAGCAGTGCAGTGTTGAGGTCATCAATCTATCACTCTTCTCTCTCGTCCTATCAGCATGCTTCTTGTTAGCACCTGAGCACTGCTGCACAATTGACTGACTGGCTTCTTGTGCTGCTTCTCTATCCCCATATATGACCTCTGCTGCACAAGGGACTTCTAATAGGCTGATGCTAAATCAAATTCAGATACCCACTTACATTTAAAAATATATTTGTAATGTTTTATTCATACATACAGAGCTGTATTAATGTTGGTCTATTTGAATGCATAGTTCTATAGTGACATAAAAAGAGTGTGGTAACATTAAAGCAGTAGTAAATCACTGGGTGTTTGTTTTTTGGTTTTTTCTTACCTGCAAGGTAATGTCATAATGTGCTAGTATACATCGCATACTAGCACATTATGTTAAACTTGAAAACAAAGCATTCCAGCGCCAAGATTTCACCACTGCAGGTGCTTCCATCTTCACACAGACGTCACTCCCACAAATGTGTGCGGGAGCCGCCGTTTATGGCACAGGACTCTGAAGGAATGGCTGGGTGGCTGTTCCTTCAAAGCACACGCACCAGTGATGTCACCGACTGCATGTAATGTAAATATCTCCTAAAAGGTGTGCGTTTAGGAGATCTTTACAGTACCTATAGGTAAGCCTTATTATCACCAGAGAAGGGAGTTTACTCCCACTTTAAAGCTGAACTCTGAGAAAAGCAAATATTTTTTAATTTCAAGAGTCCTGTGTACTCCTCCTTGAATATTGGTGAGCTTTGTGTATTTCTTCCAGATCTGTGCAGTAATCCAGTGTGAGACTTTCCCTCTGTGCAGGAACTTCCTGTAATAAAGACCGCTCACTGCTGCTCTCTCTCCTTGTGCAGAGTGACTGGTCTTGTCTCCGCCCCCTTCTGTAGTTTTCTGCAGGCAGCCTGTAGAGGGTGGAGTCTGCTGGGTCCCTCCCACAGTTCCGCTCTCTGCACAGGCCATGTACAGCATAGTCTTGAGGTCGCTGTTATTTTACAAGGTAATATTTGGGTTTGCATAGGTTTTTGGTGCACAAAAATTGGATTTAATCCTTTGTGGCTAGTGAGGAATATGTATAGATGAAGGTTTTTGTGTCCAGAGTTCAAGTAGAACTATAGGCAAAACTTTTTGAAAATAATTTTTGCATAGAGCAAAGGAGTGTCAGATTTTTTTTTTCGCGATCTGTGTCTCATAGCAGAGATTTCCCTTCACTTCCTGTCCCATAGCCAAATAGGAAGTGAGAGAAAATACCGGCAAATTGAGGGAATTTATTGGGGATCCCCAGGTCACCAGAACTAGTGTCCCCATTGGAAGATTTCTCCTTTTGGGGTTTTCTTTTACCTTCACATTCAATGATAATGGTAAACAAGGAAAAATAGAGAGGGGGAATCTCCCTAACAGGGGCTCAGACAGCAATAAAGATGGACAAGAGTTCCAATCCATCTCCACTCTATCCAAAGCTAAAAAAAAAGTTTTGTCTTCAGTAAAACCTTGAGCTTTAGCCTGGGTTCACACTGTAGCGAACACAGATATCGCATGTGACAGCGAACACGGACATCGCATGTCAATCGCACCCACACTGCGGTGCCGATTACATGCAATGTCTTTTTCGAGTTCAGCCATACAGTTGTATTGGATTTGCACAAAAAAGGTACAGGGACTTTTTTTTCCCATACTGGAATCAGATCACATGGGAAATCCACGGTTTGCACTGCGATCTGTGAACCGATCTGGGAGTGTCATTAACATTGTATTGACACAACCGCAGTGATTCGCAGAAGGGAGATAATTTATTTATTTATTATTTATTTATTTCAGGTACTTATATAGCGCCGTCAATTTACACAGCGCTTTACATATACATTGTACAGTCACATCAGTCCCTACCCTCAAGGAGCTTACAATCTAAGGTCCCTAACTCACATTCATGCATACTAGGGACAATTTAGACAGGATCCAATTAACCTACCAGCATGTCTTTGGAGTGTGGGAGGAAACCGGAGTACCCGGAGGAAACCCACGCAGGCACAGGGAGAACATGCAAACTCCAAGCAGGTAGTGTCGTGGTTGGGATTCAAACCAATGACCCTTCTTACTGCTAGGCGAGAGTGCTACCCACTACAACACTGTGCCGCCCAGTTGAGACAAGTACACACTATAGAGGGATACGCTTTGTTAATATTTCATGTCTGAGCTTTTCAAACACTTTAAAGCGGAACTTCAGTCATTTTTCATCTTTCCATCTAGTAAATCTTCTGCCCTTGTTGTTGTTTTAACTTTGGATAGTAAAACATTTTTTTTATGCCAGTAAATAACTTATACAGCCCACTTCCTATTTCTTGTCTGGTCATTAGCCTAGGCTTATGACATCATGCACAGCTCTCTCTCTCACTCTTGTGAGAGTTTTCTAGTAAGGGAGGGGGGATGATTCATAAGAGGGCCAATGAGAGCTGCAGAGCTGGAGGTGTGTCTGGGTAAATCCAGGAATTAGCTTCAGCTGCCCACAGTTAAAATGGCTGCAGCCAGACTTAGTGGAGGGAGATTACTGCAGCATATTTGGCAAGTCCAGAATCACAGTATATATAAAATAATATGCAAAGTGGATGGAGGGAAGCTTCAGAATGCATGTTATGCATTTAAAGTGTGTGGTGTATATGAACAGCAGGACAAGAGACAATTTGAATGTGGTTGTATTCAACAATAAATGCTACTGAAGACCGAGCCCGGGTCTGCCATGTAAGATTCCGTTCAGATATTATCCACTGCACTTCACACCACTCCGAATCCATAGATGTTGCAGATCCCGATCCCCGGTGTACACAGCCTCTTAGTATTGGTGTGTCGGTATGGCTGGCTGCAGTTCAGTGGAGGACAGCGGAGAAGACCATGTTTTGTGAATCTTGGCATCGGTAGTGTGTGCATTATACATTGTACATCTTTAATATCTGATTGAGCTCGAGCTCTGGAATAGGCTGATGGCCAAGACAGATTTTCAAACAGTAGATGTGTCTTTTGGAAAAGATGTATATTAAAGAGAAAGTGTGGTTTATATCCTGTATAAACATATTTTCAGTTATTTGCATCATGTACAGTAAAATGATATCAAAGTATGACTAAAGACAATTTTTTATTTTTCATTTTTTGCATAGAGTGGAGGTGGCATTAGATTTGTATTGCTTTTTGTGTCCCTATTAAGGAGATTCACCTTCCGTATGTGTCCTATTTATCATTCTCACTAAATAAAATCTCAAATTTTGGACTGTCACCAGAACATGGATACAGGGACCATCTTTCAACAGGGGCACTAATTCTTGTGACCGTAGTGACAACCAGGGGTTCCTTCTAGGGCTGAAACAACTAATCGATTAATCGACAACTAATTGATTATGAAATTAATCGATTACTATTTTCATAATCGATTAATCGGCCAGTAACATAATGGGGTTAAAAAAAACTAAAACGAGCCCTTTATAGTACAAAAAGAGCAAATAATCGCTACTGTAAATATTACTTTCACATTTCTACAGTAAAAAAATGAACCCCTTACAGTAGTGATTATCTGCTTTTTTTTGCGCTATAAAGGGCTCATTTTAGTTTTTTTAACTCCATTATGTTACTAAACATCTTAGGCCTGGTTCACATCTATGTGTTTTTTGGTGCTTTTTTGCAGAAGCGCACTACAGTTCATTGACATGGTTTCCCATTGGACACTTTCACATCTATGCTTTTTTCAGCCGCTGCGTATTTGGAAAGGGTCAAGGACTTTTTTTTAACGCAAAAACTGTGCTTTTTTGGTTCAATATACTTCAATGGACAAGCTGCAGAAAAGCATGTAATGCGTTTTTGCAGCAATTTGTGTTTTTTAAAAACAAAAAATCTTTTTACATTCGCTGAATGAAAGAATGTTGTTTGAAATTTTCACTTGTTTTTAACATTCTGTTTTTAAAATGAATGTAATTTCTGAACGAAATCCACATACTCTGTCTGAAAATTCCTTTGACCAAGAAGTTTTCTATTTCCAAATTTTCCCGTCACTGTGGTTGAAAATGAACGTCGATTTGACCCCACTAACGATTAGAAAATCGGACGAACGTTCTTAAAATGAAATTTTTTTTTTGAAGGAAGACATTTGATCTCTGAGTCTGATATTTATCAGATTCACCCTTTAATAGTATGTACAGTATATCTCTTCTCTAACGGTTTATACAGTATGTCTCCTCTAATAGTATATACAGTATATCTCTTCTGTCTGTTATTATCAGAGTGGATTAGATATTTTGCTCCCTAACCATATAGTTGGTTATTGATATTTACCACTGCATAGAGATATTTAAGAATAAATTGCCTTTTTTTTAAACTACATATTAACTAAATTATACATCATACTTTTTTTTTTTTAAGGTTTATTAACCGATTAATCGAAACAATAATCGGCCAACTAATCGATTCTGAAAATAATCGTTAGTTGCAGCCCTAGTTCCTTCACTTTGGAGGAATTTCCTCTCACTTCCTGTTTTGAGTATGGAACAGGAAATGGAGAGAAATCTTCCCAACAGAACAAAGTTGGCCAAAAAAAAAGCGGGGCTTATAACCCTTTAGGCTCCATGCACACTGGAGCTTATAAACAGACGTGTTTTGGAGTTTAGGCATTTTTTTTTATAACAGCCCATAAACTCCCCTCTATGTTATCCTATGTGTCCCATGCACACATGGACGTTTTTGAACTTTTATCAGCAGTGGAGTTTATGTACTGTTTTCTGAACGCCATAAAATCGCATTCAGGAGTCGTTTTTCTGACCACAAAAAACGCTAAACTCTGATAAACATCGATAAACATGGCTCATCAGCATTTTCTTTAATGTTTTTAAACCATTGGAAAAAAAAAATTTCACAAAAAAAAAAAAACGCCAATAAACGCTATTGCAAAAACGTTGAAAGACTCACTGCAAAGCTACTGGCGTTTTTATAACATTATTTTAACGTCCAGTGTGCATGGAGCCTTATAATGCTATCCAAAAGAAAAGAAAAAATGTTGCCTTAAGTTTTACTGTAACCACTTGCCTACTGTGTGTATATGTATGTATGTATATATATATACACACAGGGCTTTTTTTTTTCTCAAAAAATAGGTGCTGGAACTTAACCACGGCCCCACGAAACCCCTCCCCCTACACACACCCTTCAAATCACATCAAATAGTGGGTGTGTTCAGTCAAATTTCACAAAAACAGTAGGAGGGTCTTAAAGGGGCATTAAATACCAGGATTGCATTACATAGAGTGCAGAGCTGTCACTTGTATACACAGAAAGCAGACTTCTGTGTTTACAAGTGATTGTGGTGAGCAGGCACCAAAGGTCTGAGCCAGAGGTGGTGGAACTGAGTTCCACCAAGTTCCCCCTGAAAAAAAAACGCCCTGTGTGTGTGTGTGTGTGTATGTGTATATATATATACATGATCCTGCACTTCCAAGTCTGGGGCACGCTGCCGGAAGGCCCAATCCCGCTTAGATTGTGATTAGCACAGCAGGAGCTGATCGGCGAGTACTCGATATCTGCCAGCAACCGCCAATGCTTCAGTACACAGGCAAGAACGACAGTCTGCCTATGTAAACCAGGCAGATCGTCGTTCTGGGACTACAGAAGGCATGGATCCTGTGTCTGTGCTAAGCACCTTCCCACAGTAATAAAAAACAGGATAGGCACACCCTTAACCCTTTGATTGCCCCAGAGGTTAACCCCTTCCCAGCCAGTGTCCGTAGTACAGAGACAGTGCATATTTTTTTTTAGCACTGATCACTGTATTAGTGTCACCGGTCCCCAAAAAGTTAGTGTCCCGACTGCCGCAATATCGCAGTCCTGCTTTAAGTCGCTGATCACTGCCATTACTAGTAAAAAATAAATAAAAATATCCCATAGTTTGTAGACGCTATAACTTTTGCGCAAACCAATCAATATATGCTTATTGGGTTGTTTTTTGTTTTTTTTTTACCAAAAATATGTAGCAGAATACACATTGGCCTAAATTGATGAAGAAAATACATTTTTTTTTAAAAAAACCTTTTTTATTGGATGTTTTATAGCAGAAAGTAAAAAAAAATTATTTTCTTTTTTTCAAAAGTGTCACTCTTTTTTTGTTTTTAGCGCAAAAATCAAAAATGCAGAGGTGATCAAATGCCACAAAAAGAAAGCTCTATTTGTGGGGAAAAAAGGACATACATTTTATTTGGGTAGAGTGTTGCACGACCACACAATTGTCAGTTGAAGTAACGCAGTGCCGTATCGCAAAAAATTGCCTTGTAAGGAAGGGGGGTAAATCTTCCAGAGGTCAAGTGGCTAACGGCTAACACATTTTTACATTTTGCTGCTCCATGTTTTTGTTGTATTAAATATAAAGATTTATAGATTAGCCACTAGAGGGAGATCTGCAGTTACCCTTCCTCCCTTGTGCGCAGGCATTGAGACACCAGGGAGTGCAGTGTGTCTGGAGACTCATGAACCACTGCTTAAAACAAAACTCCAGCCAAAAATAGTAAGAAAGAAATAGCCCATTACGAGATAAAATGACAAAAGTGGCTTTTACTGCAATATTTACCTTCAATCCAAAGATTTCCTCTGCTTTTTTTTTTGGCTGCTACGTTTCCTCAATGGCAGTGAAGATCCGAACAGCCCCGGGTTTGGTTCATCAGAGATTCACCAAACTGGGACCCCATTGAAATCCATGGAAACTGCATCTGTCAATCTAAAAATGCCCATTTTCTGGACTAAATGCACGGGGGCAATAGTTTTTAAATTGTAGGCAAATTACTCTGACAGCTGTCATTACCAGCTTCTTTGTAAAAGAAAAAAAAAAAAAAAAGCACACACCCCACCACCCCAAAGTCTTCTATATATTTCGGGGGACCTCTTGAGCAGTTTCTATGCTTTTTTTGTCTTGTTTTTTTAATAAAGAAGCTGGCAATGAATATAATTTGCTGGTAGTTAATACGGTTTTGTTTGTATTGTATTTATTTTTTTGTAAATGTCACCTGAAATGTCAAAAGAATAAAAAAAAAAACAAAGGACCCCTCTTCCCAAAAATGCATACCAGAATTCTTGAGTCTGGTATGGATTTTAGAGGGGTACCTCACGCAAAAAAAAGGTCCCTAGGAAATCCATACCAGGCCCTTTTAGGTCTGGTAAAGATTTTATAGGGGACTCCACACACAAAAAAAAGTTTGAGGTTCTTTTAAAAATCCATAGCATGCCCTTAATCTGAGCATGCAGCCTGGCTTGCTAGGAACACGGAGAAACGTGTACTCCCCTTCCCCTCTGAACCATACCAGGCCACATGCTCTCATGCCTTGACAGACAAAACTCCCACCCCCCTCAAACCCCAAAAGAGCTCCTTGTTCCCATGCTGATGAGGACAAGAGCCTTTTCCCCACGTTCCTTGCCCTGGGATTGTGGCCGTCATTGAGCAGGGGGGCTTATCGGAATCTGGAAAAACCCCCTTTAGTATTAAGAGGGCCCCCAGATACAGCCCCTCCCCACGTGAATGAGTATATGGGTTACATAGTACACCTACTCATTCCCCTATTCATTTACAAAAAAAAAAAAATGGTAAATTTCTTGTGACAGGTTCTCTTTGTGTAGACATTAGAGGTGATTAATATACAGTACCAAGCTCTGATGAAGGGGGGACACTTTGAGCTCATGAAACCTGTTGGATTTGTGTGTCCTAAAAGTCGGAATAAAAGAAAATCCGGACTTTCTGCTTTTGGTTCTTTCCCCTTTGGCAAGCCAGGTCTGTACAGCCCACCTGCATAGTGTATCCTTGCTAGTGGTGCGCTCTGTTAATCGTACTGCTCCATGCAGCACCCGTAGCGTTAATGAGCCCTCTTTAGTCTATCCTAATGGCATAGTGAGCAAGTTTATACAGCAGGTTGGTACGGTAGACTGAATGACGGTTAATGATTATTTAATGATAGATCTCACGGCGGAAAAGCACTTAGCACTCTGAGTGCACCGTGAGTCTATTTCTCAAGGATCTAGACAAGTTTATTTGGCCTCACCTTGAATAGAAAAACACGCGATTGATCTCATTGGTCGGGGACTTAAACACTCGATGCATTGAGCATAGTTTTCTATCCGTTTAGGTGTTTAGTTACACATCTAAATCGGAGCTACAGAAAATATTGCGAAGGAATTGTGTGTTATGCTGGGTAACAAAAAAACTCCAAAATTGTAAAAATAAAATTTTTTTTTAATTTTACGTTGCGCCATTCAGAACTAACCAACCATTTTTAAAATGCTAAAACTTTAGCCTAAAAGCATGCAACACATGATGGCTGCTTTTTTTATATCTGTTTGAAAACCCCTCTAGCGAGACATTGCTGATGAAGTTGCACAACCACCAAAATTTAAGCAAGGCCGCGCATGCGCTGTACACTCTCATTCTTTCCTAGGGAGAGTTCAAACTATTTAATTACTAAAGTGCTCTGTCCTTCTTTCTTCCTTAGTTGGCCCTCTTTTTGGTCTGTGTATAGACCTCTGTTAAAGAATGTGCTATTCGATTACCAGAAGTGTTATTCTATGCTAAACCTTTCACCCGACCTATAACTTATTGCATTTGTTTTTTTGAAAGCCATTATGAAGGAACAGTAGTAATGGAAAAAAAAGCATTAAGGTAATATTAAAGACTAGACTTTTAATACTGTTACCATTATGGCAGTTGACCTGAGTATTTACTGGGTCTGGTGGTTCTTCTTTAAAAGCTATATTTTCTGCTCCCCTAGGTTTCTTTTTCTTAGGTGGCTCCATTCCCTGGTGCTGTCTTAGGCCCCTTTCACACGGGCATCTCTGTCTTGCGGATTCCACTTGCTCAATGCTTCTCCCAATGGACGGTGGTGCCACCTGTCAAACTATGCACCTGTCTGGCTGTATTGCTATAATTTAGGTGAGCGGCCATGGGACTTCTGTTTTGATCCCCACCCGGTCGCCCATCTAAAAGGGCCCCAAGGAGGCATCTCTTATACCCTGTTTCCCCGAAAATAAGACCTAGCTTCATTGTCGGTGATGGCTGCAGTATAAGCCCTACCCCCCAAATAAGCCCTAGTTAAAGTCCTTGTAGGTCTTATTTTCAGGGTAGGGCTTATTTTCGGGAAAACAGGGTAGGGCTTATTTGGGGGGTAGGGCTTATATTGCAGCCATCACCGACAATCACGCTAGGTCTTATTTTCGGGGAAACAGGGTATGTCGGGCAGGTTTACTTCAGTAGCATAATGTAAAATGATGTGCAGTAACACGGAACATTTAATCAACACAGTAAGATAAGGGATTCCTGTTTTCCTATTGGATGCTGTGGGTTACGACTTTTTAAAAAAATTTCTCAGGTTTATTGTAGAAAGGTTGCAGTGAGAACGTTCCAAATTCTGTCAAGCTGAACTCAATTCGATAGAAAGAAAAAGCTTCAGTTGCACTTTTAAAAAAGAAAAAAAAAAATTTCCAGGAATGGCTGCCCTGCTTTTGGAGAGTTTTTCGTTGACCGCATCTGTCTAAATGCAGAACGTTTTCTCTTTTCATCCATCTGGCTTTTTGTTTTTCACATAAGGCTATTTCAAGTTATTAATTTTCTGCCTGTGATAGGGTGATCAACCGTTCTGTCAAGAAAATGGATCTCTCTGTCGCCCTTTAGCATGATTAAATGAAGGCGAGTCACTGGGAGAAAATACCACATTTTCATCAGACAAATGAAATTGTAGCCTAGTCTTTTTTTTTTTTTTCCCCTTCCTTTAGTCACATTGCAGAAATTGTTCTCAGTAGTGGATAGTCTGTACCTCTATTATAACGTGTACATGTAACTGTACGAAGGGCTTTTACTTCATGGTTATGATGTGGTTTCATTTGTGGCCCCCAGTTATTTATGAATTCAATACTGCCATCAGTGCTAGCAACTGGGGGCCTGGCACCGCAGAGTTGAGGATTGCGGCTTGGCGTCCGCTTTGGCAAAAGTTGAGGCCCAATATACTGCGTCTTCTATGGATACTCCTGCACAAAATGTAGTTTTAGATCAGAGGCAGCCATGGAGGTAGGGTTGCCACCTCATCCCTTTAAACCCAAACACATATGAATTACACAGGTTCTGATGCTAATTTAATTCAGATAAGACACCAAGTGAGTTTAATTACCACATTAATCAGCCACAGAACCTGTGTAATTAATATGTGTTCGGTCTTAAAGGGATGAGGTGGCAACCTTACATGGAGGGCAGGATTGCTTTCCTACAACAATGAACAGAAGTAGGTCAAACCAACGGACTGCAGCAGCACTTTCACGATCACCTCCTTCCTTCCCTTTCTTGGGCAAGTCTTAGAGATTTCAAAGAGGTATAAGGGTCACTTAATGCCTTACCAGGAACATTATATATTGACTGGATTTGGCTGTTCATAGGTTGCTTGATGATAAAAAGATGGACAAAAAAACATTTAATACAATAAGTACCATTGGCCTAGGATTACTAGAATATTTAGGGGTTTTCTAAAGAGAGAAAAAAAAAGCAGGAGTTGTTTCCCTTCAGGTATGCTGAAAGCTAGGGAAGAGGAGAGCGGGGAAGGCGTCGACTAATGCCCCGTACACACGGTCGGACTTTGTTCGGACATTCCGACAACAAAATCCTAGGATTTTCTCCGACGGATGTTGGCTCAAACTTGTCTTGCATACACACGGTCACACAAAGTTGTCGGAAAATCCGATCGTTCTAAACGCGGTGAAGTAAAACACGTACGTCGGGACTATAAACGGGGCAGTGGCCAATAGCTTTCATCTCTTTATTTATTCTGAGCATGCGTGGCACTTTGTGCGTCGGATTTGTGTACACATGATCGGAAATTCCGACAACGGATTTTGTTGTCGTAAAATCTTATATCCTGCTCTCAAACTTTGTGTGTCGGAAAATCCGATGGAAAATGTGTGATGGAGCCTACACACGGTCGGAATTTCCGACAACAAGGTCCTATCATACATTTTCCGTCAGAAAATCCGACCGTGTGTACGGGGCATTAGTTACTTGAGCAACTGATCTCTGTAGCAGGCTTTTTACAACAGTCGGTACGAAGAAAGTGTGGTATTCTAATGTGCCACCTGCTAACAGGGTATAAGAATATATGATATTCATAACCAATATTTCATGCTTGCATCACTGAAATGTTTGTTATGAACATTTGAACACTATGCATTACCTTTAACACAAGCACTTGCAGGCACCACACGGTGTCACCATTAGATCATGGTGAGTTTAGATGCTTTTAAGGGCTTGTCGGTTTAAGCTTAAAGTGTAGGCAAAGTGCCATATAAACTATTGAAGTTGTGAATTGTATTACCTGCTAAATTTTGAAAATATGTTATAAATAAGGTTTCTACGTTGTATTTTAAAATATCTTTAGTGTTTTTTAAAATTTACATTTAATATATATTTTTCATTTTTTTATGTTCATTACTAAAAATAGAAAATGTAAACTTATTTTCTTGCTTTTTATGTTTTGGGAGAAGAAAGCTTGAAGAGAATCTGTGCTTTGCCTTTGGGCAAAAGCAACAAGTTCTTTATAAGGCTCTGTTCACACCATGCAGGTGTGACGGAGTATGTGCATGTTCCTGCGCCTCGCATGTAGGGCAGCTGTTTCATCTCAATGGGCTGCCCTATGCATGAGAAACATGCAAAAGAAGCCCTCGACTCTTGCAAAATCATGCTAGATTGATAAGCATGGTTTTGCGCGCACGTTAACAGACCCATGGGGGTGCTATTAAAAATAATGGCACCGTTGCTCGTCGGCTAAAGGGCAGCACAATTCTTTGTGTGTCAGGAAAGCACAGAGTTTTGCTTGCATTCCTAACATGCACAAGTGTGAACGGTAGCCTAAGTTAGGCCTCCATAGCAACATATACTTACCTTCTTTTTGTTCTGCTGCCTGGAGTGAAGAAAATCCCTCTGTACTGTAAGTTATGGTTCGATGGGTCCCTGTGTGACAGCGCTGATTGGCCCACCATTCTCACATGTTCCTCTATACCCAGAAGTACAGGTATACCTTTCAGCTCCTGTCGCTGGACAGAGTGGTGAAGGACTGAAGAAAAGATATGATTTAAAGTGTAATACTAAAGGATCTATGCTGATTCAACCAATAGAAATAAAATATAAATGTTGGTCAAAATCTAAATGATTTTTCATCAACATTTTATTTCTTTTTTGTAGAATGATTTGTAGGGCCATCATTGAGGTTTACTTCTTTATTACCAATATTGTAATATTTGTAGCTCAGTACATTTTTATCCGTTATGATTGATGTTTAACTCTTGTGGTAGATGTGGTTTTGTTAAGCGCGTCCACGTCAGACAGGAACTATAGTTAAGGGCCCGGTAGCCCACTTTTATTAAATGAAAGGCAAAGTAAAAGTCCAACACATATGAACTGCCCACGCAGGGGCTCTTCTCCAGCAAACAGATCTAACGAAAAATACTAAGCCACCTGGATCCTAAGGCTCACTCAGCCTCAATTTTCTTACCTTGTTACATGGGCCCACTCCTGGTTTCCAAAAGGGTCTCTCCCCCCCCCCCCCCGGTTTGCTCATGCTTTCAGAGACCTCCAGACTTCTTCTTAGCCGTCTCAGCTTGCTCAACCTCCTAGGCCCTCTCTTGGTATATCAGCCCCGCGTATCTGTCCCAACTTTCCCAGTCCTTTGAGCAAAATATCCACATCACAAGAGACAACCAGGTCTCCTGATGGGGACATGACTCCAAGTGTCAGCAACTGCCCTGAGGTCTCAGAAGACCATCATTATAAGGACTGTGTGCACCTGGACACATACCCTGCTGGTTTTCCACAAAACCCAGATGCTGGGTTAGAGATTTCTTCCCTCCCAAGACACTTTGAAATCTCCAAACTACGGAGCCCAATCCAAGAATACCAAAATCCGGAGAAAGCTGTAAACACAGTTTTCTCCACTCATACTCTATACTTTGGAGTCTAACATGTTGCACACGTGCAAACTCCGTGTCCCTTTTCCAACCATTTTCTAATCTCACACCATGGCAGGGCCTCACACTATCACACCCTGTTACTACCGATTGCCTCCTTTTTTTTTTTTTTTAAATCATTCTGAAGGGTAACTAAAGTCTAAAAAAGTAAACAATGCATAATACATAAATAAACTTTTGATGTAGAGTTTGGGAACATGAGTAAATGTAAATTCCCCAATAGGCCACTTGCATGTTTGCAACAGTCTGTGGAGTCTTAGTTGGTTACTCCTGTTATATTACAGTAGTGAGGTTATGTCATGATGGGAACCTTTACAATCTGATATAAAGATTATGCCAGTAGCTTTCATAAAGACAAGGCTGAATGACTTTCGTGAAGTGTGGTTTTGTGCTTTATCCTTTACTTTAAGTAAAAGATGTAGCATTATTGTTTATTATGATAATTATTATAAATCTAGTTATTATTAGTTTTTGCTTAAAAGAGAAGTAAGGGTTTCTCTCCCCCCCCCCATATCATACTTACCTAGGTCCTCCGGTGCCTCTTCACTGAAAACTGAGCGATCGAACACCGCCGATGACTCAGTTTTCAGAGCTCCATGAGCAGAGAGCTGCAGACTGTCAGTCACAGCTCTCTGATCATCTCCCTCCGCACTCATTGGAGCACTGAGCTGTGGAGCGGCCGTCTCGGCTCTGTTGCTCGCTGAGAGGCTGGGGCAGGTCTCGGTCCAGGCACCTGGCGGATCCAGACTTTGTCACGATGACGCGGTGCCTGGACTGATATCTGTGACGTCAGCAGAGAGCGGACTTCAGCCTTGTCTCTGCTGAAAACGGGTCACAGGAGTGCAAAGCTATTTGCACACCTGTGAATCATAAGAGAAGCCCAGCCAAATAAGCTTTGACTGGACTTCTCCTTTAACACTGTAGGGAAACTGACCTGTAATGGTGAACACTGGATAGCTTGGTGTTCACCCAAGGCGTGGAGTCTAAGATCCAGCTTGTTTTTACTAAAGCTTCTGATGGTGGAGATGGTTTTGCTTCTTGCTGGTAGCAGGTCACTTCCATCAGGATCAGCCCCACCATAGTATTTGGGATCAAGCGAAGGGCGTTGGCAGGCAGCAAGCAGAAGGTAGTTAGACAGTGCAGGTAGGCAACAAGTAAGCAGTAAACTAGGGTGAATGATAGAGTAGTCAAATTTAGGCAGGGGTGTTGGCAGACGGCAAGCAGAGAGTAGTTTGGCAGTCCAGGTCGGCAACGAGCAATCCGTAAACTAGGCTGGATGATACAGTAGTCACGTTCAGGGAGCGGTCTTGGAAGGCAGCATCCATGGGGTAGTCAAACAGTGCAGGTAAATAACACGTAATCAGTAAATGAGGCTGGATGATAGAGTGGTCATGTTTAGGCAGAGCTGATGCCAGGCAGCAAGCAGAGAGTAGTCCGACAGTCTAGGTCAGCAATGAGCAAACGGTAAACTTGGCTGGATGATCGAGTAGTCAGACAGTCTAGTTTGGCATGAAGAAGGCAGGAGGCGAGAGAAGGCAATCCAGTTCAATGAGAAGAAGCTTCTGCATTATAGCTTTTGCTCCCAGGTGGCTGGTTTGAAGACACAGTGCCAGCCTGTTAAAAGGCTGGTGCTTAGATACCCACCAGGCTACTACTCAGCATTGTTAAAGTGAACTGTAAGAAGAGACACGGTAAAATCCTGGGCTGTAGTAGGGCAGGGAGTGCTGGAATGAGGCTGGAACTGACCAGTTTCTGAGCAGAGTTGTATTGAGCAATGCCTGACCAGAGCTGGACAAATCTGTAACAGCCAGACCGCTGCTCTCACACACAGAGCACAGCAGTCCAGGTCTTCAGCAGCCCGACACACCTCTCTGCACAGTATTCCAGTCAACACCCAAGCAGCATTGTTGCAGTGATGTGCAGAGGGGCGTGTTGGACTGCTGAAGACCTGGACTGCTGCTGTGCTCTGTGTGTGTGAGCAGCGGTCTGGCTAAATATGTGCATGCTGGAAATGCACTGCACTGTCTCTTTAACCAGTCAGTACATGCGGGCAGTGCTGACCTTTTTTTATTAGAAACCCTGGCAATTTTGCATGTGGAGTGTCATGGAAGCACCTTAAAAAAAAATGTTTATTTTTTGGATATATGTTTTATACATATAATTAGAAATGAACTAATCCACTTCAATACTTGTACACGTAAAAAAAAAAAAAAAAAAAAATGAAGCACAAAGCCATTATAAGTTCCTTTTAAACAGAGGCCAAGCTATGTTGCTGTTTACTTATCTCTGTTTTCAGCAGACATAAATATTGTAACAGTTAAGCCAAAAGTGCGAGGCGAGCAGCAGGAAGAAGTTCAGCGGCAAGTGTGCCTGCTGTTTCATTTCCTACTGGAAGGCGCACATGTGTTCTCCCTCCGAGCAGGAGCGGTGGTTGTAGTGGAGTCAGAGCGCACAGGGTCAGTGCCTCTCCTATTGATCAGTATCCCTGCAGTCCCCCCTACTCCAGCATCTGCTTCATTGGCTTCTTTCAGTGCCTGCTCCACTACATTAGAATAGAAATCCATAACCAGAGCTGTGCTCATCCAAGCAGGGGAAGAAACTAAATTAAATGGTATAAAACAATCTCGGATCAGGAGTTTGTGCCAATTCATCTTGATCTGAGATGTCACACCGGGCCCCTGTGTCTGAGCACCTGGACTTAGAGGCAGCTCTGCTGAAAGTGGATGGTGTGCTGAGATCATTCATTTGTCAGGCCGAGGAACGGGCAGTGGTGGTTAGCAATTCCCCTTCTGCAGAGGTCAGCTGACGGAACAATCAGAGCTGCTGCACAATGGAGCTTTTGCTTTGAACTATTGTTATAGGGCATGATGCTTCTCGCTGAGACTGGGGGGGGGGGAGGGGGAAGCAGTGGCTGGCTTTTCCTGTGTCCAGCCTGCAATATTGAAGCATTAGCCGCTTCAAATCAAATCATATTTCAAGATTGCTCTGGTTTGACCTGTAAGAGACAGAGGTGTGGGGGTAGTTTGAATGCCCACTGTGTTTGGACACCTTAGTGATGGCTTAATGTAAGCCACAAGCACTTGTAAAATTTGTGCTCACATATTGTAAACCCACTCACTAAAATGTCATATAAACCATTTAACAAGTTAATGTGATTTCAGATGATCATATTCAATACTTTTAGATCTGCAGCTTACATTAAATAGGAGTCCCCCACCTCCAAAAATGAAAAGTACTTGTAGCTGCTGACTTTTACTTTTAGGGTACTTACCTGTCCAGGCATCCAGCGGTGTCTTCACCCGAGCCGATACTTGAATTGGCTCTCAGTGCTGGCACCGCCATCTTGGCAATGGGAAACTGGCTGCCATGTGGCTTCACAGCCGGTTTCCTACTGCGAATCGCACTGCACTCTGTGAATGGGCCGGCTGCGGATGGAGGGGGGGGGACACGGACTTCCAGCTTCCTTTGCCGGATGTGAGAGCGGGTACCTGTCAAAACCAGGTACCCGCTCTCCCCAAAAGGTGCCAAGTGTGGCAGCGGGGGGGGGGGGGGAGGAGGCAGACAAGCGGAGCGTCCCTTTTGGGTGGAGCTCTGCTTTAAGACACCTGGTGATCCTGCCATGAGAGTCCTTGTTCAGGCGTTTCCTGTTATAGGGTGACAACACTCAGTTCCTGTCTCCCATTGTGCTTCTGCATTGTCACATGGGCTTCCATTGGAGACCACGAGTGGTTGTTTTAAAACTGAACTCCAGTAATTAGACAGAAGATATCCTTGCAGTGGTGCCCCTATAATGCAAGGGTTTAATGTTTGTGTATTTTAGGGGTGTAGGTATAAACTGTATTTACCTACCTTATTCCTGGTTCTAGCAGGGTGTCCTCAAACTCTCGGCTCTGGGTGGTCCCACACCCCAAGCCCTTGTAATAGGAAAAAAAGCATGACAGGACCTCTTAAATATGAGATCTGGGGTCAAGAAGACCTCAGATCTCATATTTACACTAAAATGCAATAATAAAAAAAAAAAGAAAAATGTATTTATTTTTTCAATACATTTTTTTTTCCCCTTGAAGGCCATTGGGCGGAAGTGACGTTTGACGTCGCTTTCTTCATTCAATGGTATGGAGCCGAGTGGGGGCGATCTTTCCCTCACTCAGCTTCCAGCCTCATAGGGGTAAGGACCCGATCGTCTCCGCCGCCACTGACTGCTCTGGTAAGCAGCTGGACATGACCGGTACACGGCAGGAGGGGGGAGGCCCTCTCCACCCCCGGTGCAAGCGATCCTGTGGCAAATCCGCCGCAGAGGCCACTTTTATCTGAAAGAGGACCCTCTGCTATTTTTAAACATACTGGAGTTATGGCAGCTATCTGCTTCCATAACAACGGTATTTAGCGTCAAAGTACCAACGTATTATGACAGCGGGCGGTCGGTAAGTGGTTCAAGAATATGTAAACCCAACATTTCATATTCCTGATATGTGCCTGCTGTACCATGTACTTGTATGAAAAGGTATCCTGTTCCCTTGGTATTGCTCCCCTTGTGTGAAATCCCTGGTGTTCCTGCCAGTCCCTCTGCTTTTCCATTAAAGACTGACCACACTAAGAAGCATGTGGTCAGTTCTCTTGCTGTGCTGGGAACTCGGTGTGCTCTCCTCGAATGATCAGACTTGTCCTGAAACACCCGTTCCCCTGCACGGCCATTCACTGGGAAGTTAAGTGTGCTACTGCTTCTCCTCCCCCCAGCTCTTATGCAACTGGGAACAGAGGGAATGTGATCACTTATAAAAAAAAAAAAAGGGAAACCAAAGGCATTTATAATGTTTTTTTTATATCTATACACCAATGTTTTGCCTTTGACTTCTATTTTTACAGTGTAAGTCTACCCTAAAACTAAAATCCCTGCATTTACAGACATCCACAATCTAACAATAACCCTGTAAAGAAGAAATCTGTATACATACCTTTTTTGAAGCCGATCTAACCCGATCTGTGGCGGAAGCTCTGCAGAGGACACAGCCGGCTGTGAAATGAATGGGAAGTGACGTCACTCATAGACTTATGCCCCGTACACACGGTCGGACTTTGTTCGGACATTCCGACAACAAAATCCTAGGATTTTTTCAGACGGATGTTGGCTCAAACTTGTCCTGCATACACACGGTCACACAAAGTTGTCGGAAAATCCGATCATTCTGAACGCGGTGACGTAAAACATGTACGTTGGGACTATAAACGGGGCAGTGGCCAATAGCTTTCATCTCTTTATTTATTCTGAGCATGCGTGGCACTTTGTCCGTCGGATTTGTGTACACACGATTTTGTTGTCGGAAAATTTTATGTCCTGCTCTCAAACTATGTGTGTCGGAAAATGTGTGATGGAGCCTACACACGGTCGGAACTTCCGACAACAAGGTCCTATCACACATTTTCCGTCAGAAAATCCGACCGTGTGTACAGGGCAATACTATGGGGTTTGCATTGTCGAATGTGTCCTCTGCACACACCTCCACAGCGAAGCCACGGCTGACAGCTTAGCGTGGGATCAGGTTGGATTGGCTTCAAAAAAGGAATGTATAGTGATTTCTTCTTTACAGGGCTAGATAGGTTAGTCTTAGATCGTGGATGTCTGTAGATGCTGGAATTCTAGTGTTAGGGTGGACTTCTATTTTAACTATATGGGTTGTTTTACAAGGTGATCATTTACAATCGCTTTAAGCCTGCATGAGGAAATAAACTTGTGACTGCGGCCTAAAGGGCTGTACACACTGGCTGAATATCAGGCGGCATCGGTAGGTTCAATAGAAACCGGCTGACATTCGGCCCGTGTGTACAGCAGCCGGTCCGACAGAAGCCGGCTGGTTTCTGTCGAAGGGGCATGACCAAAAAAAAGTCTGCCAATCTGCATCCGATCAGTGCGCTCAGGCAAAGGCTGAGAGCACTGACCAATGTGTTCTGGTGGGGGGCCATCCCAGGTTGCTGTACTAACATTGCCTAGTTAGTACAACAGTTCCTCCCGAGATCTTGTTTTTTTTTTTTCTTTCTCGTTCTGCCCGCTAGGTTGAACGAAAAAAAAAAAAAACTAATATTGTGTACTAGGCTTTAGAGAGGAGGCTGTTGGGGACTATTCGCATGGATTGAAGGACCCTGCCAGAGCTGGGAGTCACATTGATAGTGTAAAGGCCTTTTATTAGTAGTCAGTTTAGGCCGTTCAAAGATGGATCAAGATTGCGCTGGTTTAGCATAAAACTGGGTAAATTTCGATCCATGATTGGGCAAGCTGGCTGTACTGAAGTCAATCCATCAATCGACATCAGTACTTCATCAGTGACCGGCTTGTCAGATTTTTCTCATGCGATAACTGCTGGCAACTATAGCCGCCAGCAATGATCATATTATTCTGGCGTCTGGCAAACCTCCCGCTGTCAGAATACAATAGCTCCACGAGAGGGATTCCCCTGATGGAGGAATCTAGCAATTTTCTTAACTTCAACCTGTGGTTTAAGGAAAGAAAGTTGTTTATTGTATGATCTGCCTTAGATTTAATCAGCCAGCCATTTATGCTACATGTTTGATTATAAATGTCTCTTGCGCAAAATGGTGAAAGACTGACTAAGTGAAAATTAAAAATAAAAAACTTTTCTGGTACAATGTTTTTTATTGATATATAAAAAGGGGAAACTAGATAACAAGTTCCCACGCAGGGGATATGGACATGAAGCATAACATAAAAGTTCACATCAAAATACATAAGAAAACATAAGGATATAGATTATAAACTGACACCGACCCTCAAGCCGAGGCCGGGAGTCAGTGCGTTATGCCCGAGCCTTTAGACCCAGGGGCTAAGGTAGACAAGGGGGTGCGGAGCTGTTCGCATAATGAGAGAGAAAAAAATATAAGGGGGGGGGGGTACAACTTTTGTGCATGTGGGTAGTATCAGGTGCCTGATTGCCCACTGCTAAGATGCTGCAGCATTAAGGCTCAGTTCACACTGAGGCGACCTGTCAGGCAATTTACCCCCAAAAAATTGATGTCCTTTTTTTCCCACAAATAGAGCTTTCTTTTGATGGTATTTGATCATCTCTGCGTTTTTTTATTTTTTGCACTATAAACAAGAAAAGAGAAGCAATTTTTCATAAAAAAACAATATTCCTTTCTGCTATAAAACATTCCCAATAAAAAAAAAAAATGTAAAAACAAAATTTCTTCATCAGTTTAGGCCAATATGTATTCTGCTACATATTTTTGGTAAAAAAAATCCCAATAAGCGTTTATTGATTGGTTTGCACAAAAGTTATCGTGTCTACAAACTATGGGATATATTTATGGCATTTTTTTTTTAATCTAGTAATGGCGGTAATCAGTGATTTTTTTTTTTTTTTTTTTTTTTCAGTGGGACTGTGACATTGTGGTGGGCAAATCTGACCCAAAGTGACACTTTTTGGGGACCAATGACACCAATACAGTGGTCAATGCTAAAAAAAAAATGCACTGATCCCTGTATAACACTAGGGGGCGATCAAGGGGTTAAGTATGTCCTAGGGAGGTGCTTTCTACCTGTGGGGGAGTGTTACACTGGAGGAAAACAGTGATCGTGTTTCGGCTTAGCTGAAACAGAAGACCTCTCTTTTCCTCACTGACAGATTAGCGGTGTGCCTTGTTTACATGTGAATGATTGGCGGTTTGCGGCGGCCACCGTACCCACTGATTGACTTCACAGTATACAGTGGACTTTCCGGAAGCGGTTAAGAGGAGAGTGCCCTCTCCTCAAAATCATCAAAAAATCAGACCTCTGCTTCCACTCATACGCAGACGATACCCAAATCTACCTGCGGATCACCGGACAAAAAGACCACCATCAGCAACTAGAGAAATGCCTCACTTTAATAGATGACTGGATGACCATTAGTTCCCTCAAACTCAACGGGTCAAAAACAGAACTTCTCTACCTACACCCTAACCAAAATCCCAAAACCAAGACTCCATGGACACCTCCCGCCATCTTTGGATAAACCATCTCTGGAGTTATCTTTGACTCAGAAATGACAATGGATGCACAAATAGGATCAGTAGTTAGCGGATCTCACCATCTCCTCCGCCTGTTACGCAGACTCATCCCCTTCATCCCAGAAGATGACAAAGCAGCAGTAGATGGAACAATCATCAATTCCCGTCTCGACTACGCAAACTCACTCTACATAGGATTACCCCAATATCAGCTTGTGCGCCTACAGGCCATTCAAAACGCGGCGCAAGACTGCTGACAGGAAAAAAAACCCTGGGAGTCCATCTCCCCACCCCTGAGGAGCCTACGTTGGCCAACGGTAAAGAATCGGATCACATTCAAGACCCTCTGCCTCACCCACAAATGCATACAAGGTAACGCCCCTCAATACCTCAGAGAGAAAATAAAACATTACACACCGAATCGCAATCTGCGATCATCTAGCCAAAACCTCCTCCTCGTTCCCAAATACCGCTACAAAGCAAGGGGAGAACAAAGATTCGCAGTCCAGGGACCTCGGCTATGGAACTCTCTTCCGACTCACATTCGCATGGAAGAAAACCATCTGGCCTTCAGGAAAAAACTCAAGACTTACCTCTTCTAATGAAGCTGACAACACAAACGCATCAGCGCCTTGAGGCGATTCAGTTCGCATTTGCAGCGCTTTACAAATCATTCATTCATTAAACAAGCATCAATATAAAGTGTATATGAAGTTCATCCAGTATTGAGTTGTAAGGTGCTCTGTGCTTGTGCAAATACTGCAACACCCAGACTCACACCAGAGTGCGCACTCACCCTCAGGTGTGGACCACCTGGGCTTATGCCGAGGTCGGTCAACAAGGCTATTAGATGGATGTATGTCCACCCGATGGCTTGGGAATCCTCTTATGCGCTCCAGGTCATGAAAGGAAAGATGATCACAAAATGGACATAGTGTAATTCCATTTATTAAAATAAGTATTAAAAACAAACTGTGTAATACTAAAATTTTGCTGTGCAATATGTGAGCACAGGTTGGGAGATCCCTCCTGCAGACGTCATTTGACTATGGGCGGGGAAGCAAGTGGTTAAAGTAACATTCAGTTCCAGTTTGTAAACTTTGAACACAGATCCTAATGGGTGCGCTGATTGTCATTCTAAACAAGCTGCTAGCAGGCTTCAGCTACTACTACTTGAGGCTTTTTAAAAGCCTGCATAATTCTGCAGGCAGCTTGTTTAGAGTGACAGCCAGCATTCCCATTAGGATCTGTAATCAACATTTACAAACTGGAGCTGAATGTTACTTTAAAAGTTTCAACAAAGATTGCTAAAAGCTCACAGTTATACAAGCTGGAGCCATGTGAAGCAGGTCTATGGCTATATTATATTTGAAATGATTACTTTATTTGTGACATTTGCTATTGACTTATTTTGGACTATACTTTGTATACTTTTGTGTGACATATAATGTGTGGTTTTATCTGTAGTGTAGGTATATTTGGTCTTGGGAGGCAAAGCACTATTGCTTTTATTTTATTTTTTTTTATTTAAATGTTAAAGCAGAACTCCAGCTTTTCCTCCCCAAAACAACAGATGCATATAAACGTATCACAACCCCACTGTCATTTTATCTGTATCTTACCCTATTTAGCTGCAAAAATCAAGTGTCTGTGACGTCACTCCTCTTCCTGGCTAAATTTCAAAGTTCTCCAACTTCCTGTTTCCTTCCTTTACCAATCCTGATACTACATGTCCCATCATGCTTTGAGCGTCTGTAATTTCAAGGCAGGCTATGGGAGTCACTTGTAGCAGTTCTGCGAGTTGATGAGGGTGGGTCCGAATGCAGATCACTCTTCAGTCTGCAAAGCAGGTGTAAATGTGTCATTTCTGTTTTGCATCATGCCAAAGAATAATGGCTTACTGCAAGTCTACAGAGGAGGGGCTATGGGAGGTTATTATGAAGGTGTTTCCTTCATTGGCAGGGTTGACTTCTAATTGTGATCCATTCAATCCTGTCCAGCAGCAGCAGAGCTAGCTATCAGAACAAGCTGTGTATGAAGGGGTTTCCTTTTGAATAATGCTGGGATCTGTGAGACAGGACCTGGGAGGTTTGGACTCTTCCTGTAGGTGTGACTTGGTGGAATTGAATGCTAATTAAGATGTATTCCATCCCACCCACCATCAGAGCTATGAAGGAGCTATGAAGGAAGTTTGCAGACTCTGAAAGACTACAAAGGGTGTGTTCTAGGCTAGAGATTGAGCAGGAAGTGACTGGAAGGCCCTTAGTCTACATCCACACCTATACAGAGTGTCACATGGTACAAAGCCTCAACTAAACCCACAATATCAAAGGTCCTGCAGACAACTGGGCAACGTGCTACAGAGGTGTGCTCTGTCCTGGGACTGATCATTCCATTCAGTTCTAGTGAAAAGAATGTTGGAGTTCAGTTTTAGAGTTAGATTTACTGACTGTAAGTCACATTTTGTTTCTGGCAGACTTTTATATGTGTCTCTTTTTTTTCAGGTTGCCTTTCCAACCTTCTCCCAATGAAGAAAGCATTTCCGTCATATGAGGAGAGGAGGAAGCAAGCTACCGCTATTGTCTTGCTAGGAGTGATTGGAGCAGAGTTTGGAGCAGAGATTGAGCCTGCAAAACTACTGACCAGACCACGCAGTTCTAGTCAGATTCCAGAGGGGTTTGGACTGACCAGCGGAGGCTCCAACTACTCTCTTGCCCGACACACCTGTAAGTAAAAGAGGACTGTGCATTGAGGTTGGTGTTGTGAGATTTTTTAAAAAATCTATAGGCTGTGTAAAGCTATATCTTATTCGTACCGTGCAAGATAGGAAGCCATAGACTGTCAGGTTTATGCTCTTACCTTCAGGTGACTGGAAAGTGGCAAAAGCTTTGCTGGGAATACTTCCGGTACACTCTAATGTAACTCCACCCACTTTTTGGGGCTCAATTTTTTTTTTTTTACTAGTGTCCGTAGGTGATGGGCCTCTTCTCCTATGGAGAGATTTTCTAAACCATTCTTTTTAATTTTCTTTATTACTTTGACTGACATTTCCAGCTGTCTATTGCCTCAGGGCTCACTAGCAATTTTCAGATTGGTTACCCTCAATGTACATCTTGGGAACCGTACCCAAATCTTACAACAATTTTCCTAACCCAGTGATGGCGAAGCTTGGCACTGCAGATATTTTGGAACCCAGTTTCCCATGATGCTTCTACAGTGCAGAGTGCATGAGCATCATGGGAAATGTAATTCCAAAACATCTGTGGTGCCAAGGTTCACCATCACTATCCTAACCACTGTCCTAACCTCTTTGAGGATGATAAGGAGATAGGTGAGGTGGACGCAGAAGGAGACCCTTCAAAGGAATTTTGTGGTTAAGGGCTTTGTCAGTACAGTCCAAAATTAGACTCTCAACCTTGATTGAGTTGGGTCAGATCTATCTTTGGCTACAGTGGTAAACTTGCTGAATGTGCTCAGTCCCCTCATTCATACATTGCTGTTGGTTATATTGAACTCAACTTTGTAGTCACACTCCTCCTGAAAGAGGATCTTAGGGTGTCCTATTGTGTAAGTTAACAGGACCAGTGCGAAATGGAAGAGCCTTCTAGCATCTGATTCACGTGCAACCTAATGATCTTGTGGTAAAGCTGTGAGGATAGATGCTAACTTGTTTTTAAAGACTTGGAGGCTGTTCTCGACCTCCTTACTTGTTGAGTCATTACTCTGGAACACACATGCAGCCAGTGAGGTTTAAGTAAAAATCTGATTTCCTGTGTTGCATGCTTATTCCAGGTCATAGGCTTACTGACTAGTGAAGCTAGGATCAGGTTGACAGTCCAGGAGCCTGCACCATTAAAAATGCATCAAGCTTGACATCTGCCATGTTTCTGTCCTCACACAACTCCAGAGTAACCCATGCTCATATGTAGGTGGAGATGCTCCAGTTGGCTATTCTCTGTGCCCTGAGCATCTTATTTGGACTGAAATATCAGACTAGATACATTTTTGTTGGGGGGTGCTGACGAGATCTAATCAGTTCCTTTGGTATCTGTACAGCAACTTCTCTGTCTGTCTCAATGCTGCTCATTTTAGAGCCTGAAGTCTTTTCATGGTCTTCCATGTTCCTGTTTAACCTAAAGAGCTGATCACTATCTGAAATCTTAGCCATTGTGTATTGTTTAATAAAAAATAAATACATTGAGAAAATACAGATAATGTTATCACTGACCTTCTTCTGGAAATGCTTGTTGCTTGGCTGCCTCTGGCATAGTGTATCAGTGACCTGGAGCAAGCATGCAGATCTGGAAATCAGACTGTGCTCTGAGGTCGTAATTTGCATAGATAATCAAGCATGACGTAAGGATCAAATGACGTAAGGTATTTCGGCTATTGAATTGGCATGACAGACAGGGAACTAGAATTTTCAGAAGAAGAGGTCGTTTGTGGCAGTCTCCATACTGTCTCTGTACAGGTTTCCCTGGCACCACAAATCGCAGGGCCTCCCTTACTTGCCCTATGTGCATTTTTGCTGTTGCTTATCTTTATGATTATGAAATCGCGAAATATCTTAAAAACCTGGAATTTGTGTAATTTAATGTACGGGCGGGGGATATAGCGTGCATTTGTGAACTGATGCAAATAATTGAAAATCTCAGCTTTGAGTGTTGTGAGTGGGTGCATCAGTGATGTGTGCTTGGCTGCCCTTTTAATTTCAGATACGTGTGGATTAAATGGAGCAGTATGACATTTATAATCTCTGCAGATCAGTAGACGTGGTGGTTCCTACAACGGTTGGCTGTTTGTTTTTCTTTTCCTGAGTTTGAGTGACAGGGCTTTAATTCAGTTTGCATGTGGCATAGCATCATTATTGCCAGATTCAGCCAGAAGCGCCCTCTCCCCTCCAGGACTTGTGATATTTACCTGTGTAAACTCAGCGACACTTCAAAATTATTTTATTTAGGACAGAAGGTTCAAGAAAATTATACCTATTTGTATTCCTCCTAGCTGTGTCAGTCATCCTCATTCATATTTTTCCTCCATTCTATATCATCCCACCCCTCAGCCATATTCCTCCCCAATTTGATATCATCCCACCTAATTCATAGCCTACTTTTACACATTATGATTTTACCTTCATTCATCTTTTTCCATGCTCTACCATTCTGCCTTTATTTATATTTCGCTTCCATTCTTTATCCATTCTATAGTCATTCATATTTCTCCCCCATTCTATATCCTTCACTTTCATTTATATTTTTTCCAACCTATATCATTTCATGTTTATTCATATTCCTCCCACTTTCCATTTCATTTAAACTTTCATTCATGATTATTCATATTCCTCCCACTTTCCATTTCATTTCAACTTTCATTCATGCTTATTCATATTCCTCCCACTTTCCATTTCATTTCAACTTTCATTCATATTTATCCTCCAATCATTCAATTATCATATACTGCTCTTAGTCTAGATAATTCTACCTTTATTTATATTCCTCTTCTAAATCATCCCCCCCCCCCCCCCATTAATAATAATCTTTATTTTATATCAATCCAGCTCATTTATATTCCTCTTCTGTTCTATATCATTTCACCTCATTCCTATTCCTCTTCTACACCAGTCCACTCGTTCAAACCCCTCGTTCCACCTCCGTTCATATAGCTCTTCTATCTACTGTATCCGACCCCACCTCATTTCTATTCCTCTTCTATAATGTTCCGCCTCGTTCCTATTCCTCTTCTATACCAATCCACTTGTTCAAATCCCTCTTCTAGTCTATACATTCCACCTTCGTTCATATTCCTCTTCTATCTACTGTATCTCACCCCACCTCATTTGTATTCCTCTTCTATATCATTCCGCCTCATTCATATTCCTCTTCTATTTTTTACCTTTTCACCTCATTCCTTTTCTATTCTATGCCACTCCATTTCATTCATAGTTCTCTTCTATTCTTCATCATTTATACTCCTCTTCTATTCTATACCATTCCACCTCATTCCTCTTCTGTTCTTTACCACTCCACCTTATTCATGATCCTCTTCTATTCTGCTGTATACCAGTCCACCTTATTCATATTTCTCTTCTATTCTATACCATTCCACCTCATTCCTCTTCTGTTCTATACCATTCATTCATATTTCGATTAGATTCGACACCATTCCACCTCATTCATACTCCTGTTCTATTCTATACCAGTCTGCCTTCATTTATATTCATCTTCTATTCAATACCATTCCACCTCATTCCTCTTCTCTTATATACCACGCCACTTCATTCATATCTCTCTTTTTGTCTTATATCATTCTCAGTATTGGTGTTTCTTAACCTCTTTGCAGTCAAGGTACCCTTTCAAATCTCGAGGCACCCCATCCTAAAATGTAATGAACGGCACTAAAAGTTTTACTTAACGCAGAAACATTAACACACGTAGGACACCCAACGTTAGAGGTAAATTATACTCCAAAGCAAATACATCTTCGCACACCAGTACTGACTAGTATTCAAATGTTCCTCTTCTCCTTCAGCTTCTCACCCTCACACAGTTAATGTGACCCCAGTGCTGACAAAGAGGGCAAACGATTCTGTGCAGGCGCCCGCCCGACAGCTTCCTTATCAGCCAATGACATAATTGATTGTTAGGATGCCAGTGGCTTGGAGATTGTAATGGTGGACAATGAAAACCTGTGGCTTTGTATAACTAAGGGGCAGGCGTATATCAAATGCTGGCTTGTATACAATTCTGGGGCCATTTTTAAGGATTTTTCCAAGGCACCCCTAAAGAAACCTGAAGGCACCCCAGGGTGCCTGGGCATCCTGGATGAAAATGACTGTTCTATATCACTCTACATCTTTCATATTATTCGTCCACTCTATACCATTACATCTCCTTCATGTTCCTCTTCCATTCTGTACCATTTCATCTCATTAATGTTCCTCTTCTATTCACCTCATACATACGGTATTTCTCTATTTTATATCATATCACCTCATTCGTATTCCTCTTCTATTCTGCATCATTTCACCTTATTCATATTCCTCTTTTATTCTATACCAGTTCACTTATTCAAATCCCTCTTCTATTCTGTACCACACCACCCCATTCATATTCTTCTTCTACTCTGTATCATTCTACATAATTCATAGTCCTCTTCTATTCTATACCAGTCCACCTTTATTCATATCCTCCTTTAATTCTTTATCATTCTACATCATTCATAGTCCTCTTCTGTTCTTTACAAATTCACCTTCATTCATATTCCTTTTCTATTCTATATCTATTCCTCCTCCATTCTGTATACTTCCACCTCCTCCATAATCCTCTTCTATTCTATATCATTCTGCTTTTTCTTTTCTTTTTTCTTTTTTTTTTTAATATAGTCATCCTCCACCCTATATCCAGTCACCTTTATTCATATTCCTCACTAATTCTGTATCCTTATATCCTTGTAATTTGCCCTTGGGTTTGCTCTAAGCTCTCCCCCTTTTTCCATTTGAATTTTACCTTTAAACTCCTTAGTTGTTATGCAGAGTGTTGGATGTGACTGGCATTGCTATATTCCTGACTGGCTGGCTGGAAGATAGATGGAGCTAGAAAAAGAAAACTGGACAAAGAATTGATGTTAGACTAGACACTTCATTTCAATTTTTTTTTTTTTGTTTCGTCCTCAATTTATCTCTTGCTGGCTCCCTTATTCGCCAGCTTTTTCCAGAACACCAATGCCACTCACATCACCTAATCTCTTAGCAATATTTTCCTTCCTATTCTCCTTTTGCAGCATTTGTCTACAACAAAATGACAGCTCTCCTTTTAACTTCTGCTGACTACACACCCAGTGATTATCTACACTAGCTCATTTTTTTTCTTCCTTCACAATGGGTATATACGTTTTGTTATCCATTGCCTTGGATCTAAGGGCAAGTGTAGGTATTATACAATTCCTTCTATAAATTGGAGTAAATTTGATTTAAAGCTCATTTATGGTCCAGGAATGAAATTGATCTTGCTTTCACTCTTCATTCACCGCATTCAGACTTTGAAAGGCAGAGATTGCATTATTTTGCAGGTTCATGTCTTAGGATTACTCAGGAGAGAATCACGGGTTGTAAAAGAACCATTTCCTGGCTTATAAGGAAAGTAAATGTATTGTTTTATCATTGTAAAGTTTATCTTATAGTTTTATGTGACCTTCATGTTTGTACATGCTTTCTTTATGAATTATTGTACTATAGACACACTCAATGGCACCCTAAACGTGGTACAATTTTCCCAAACAAAACAGTGGGAAGCTTGTCACCCAAATGACGTTCTGGAACTTCTTTTGGGCAACACGCGTACTGTGATTTTGTTTGTGTCATTTTTGCCCTGATTTGTTGTGCGACAACCACGACAAAATCGCACTGCATTTGGGGTGCCGTTGAGAAATAATGGCATTGCAAACACATCCCGCATTTGGAAGCAGGCAGAATTGCAGCGATTCGGATTGCCCAGGTGTGAATGGAGATTTACAGTTTAAAGTGAACTATTCATGAGTAACATATGCTGTACAGACTTACCTAGTGTAGTTGGAACCCCAGGCCCCTGCATGCACTTTTTTACCATGTAGAGCATCTCTGTACTGAACATGAGACCAAAATACCTAATATACTTGCAGTGAGTTTTCTAAACTGTGCATTAGTGAGTAGGTAGGTATGGTTGACCTTAGTAAGTAAAGCTCACCATACACTGTGCAAATTTCCAGTGGTTCCTAATGAACCTGGCCAAAATTCACTTTGTGGGTGGCCTTCTCCCTCCTCCTGCCTAACATCCTGCATTTTAAAAATCAAAGTAGTCGGGCAGAAGATTGTTGGCCAAACATTGGCTGCATACAATTATGCCGCATACACACGGTCGGACTTTACGGCAGACTTTGCCCGGCGGATGGGATTTCTTTGGACAGTTCGATCGTGTGTGGGCTCCAGCGGACTTTGTTTTCTCAAAAGTTGGACGGACTTAGATTTGAAACATGTTTCAAATCTATCCGATGGACTCGAGTCCGGTCGAAAAGTCCGCTCGTCTGTGTGCTAGTTCGACGGACAAAAAGCCACGCTAGGGCAGCTATTGGCTACTGGCTATGAACTTCCTTATTTTAGTCTAGTCGTACGTCATCACATACAAATTCGACGGACTTTGGTTGATTGTGTGTAGGCAAGTCCGTTAATTCAAAAAGTCAGTCGAAAACTCCGCCGGGCAAAGTCTGCCGTAAAGTCCGCTCGTGTGTACGTGGCAATAGATGCAGCCACTGGAAAGTTATTTTGAGAAAGTGGTGTGTGGCAATCCTGTTGTAAGATGGTTACACCATTTGACCACCTTATGTGCAGGTTCTTTTGATCAGCACCCATTAAACAAGGACTCGCAGATGGAGTTGCAGAACTCTAAGGCTGGGGACACCCTAGTAAGGGCCGGTTCACGCCTGAACACGTTGCCGGAAAGGCAAATTTCCTGTACCTTGTTCAAAACGCACTGCCTTTGTGATCAGCTGTGGGTGCCAATACATTAACAACACCCCAATGCTTTTGCAGGCACCAGATTGCATGGTACCGTGGTTCCATGCAATTTGTGGGGCGTTTTTCAAAAGTATTCAAATGAATTGGCTGCCAAATCGCACAGCAGGGGAACACACAGGAGCGTGAACTGTGTTTTTGGGTGATTCTGGTATGAAGCTGCCCTAACGCTAAACCATCCATGATAAGTCTTTAAGAAGAAGTGATGACCAATGCAATATGGTCTTTTGGACTCGAGACCAAAAGTCCAAATCTCTTTCTGGAAATAAGCGACGCTCTTAAGTCGCATTGCTTTCTAAGCTGTACTCTAGCCAACATTTTTTTTTAAAATTACATCTTTGAAAAGAATGAGGAAGGATTTAGTGCTTTCTGCAATTTAGGGCTTCTTTGGATGGGCAAATGCAGCTTTGCTGACAGTTGCATTTGGCCTGCATTTATAACCCCCTAGCCTGCATCAACCTACTTCTGCATTCACATTGTCTTGTATGGGGAGAGAAGTAGTTCTGACGCAAAAAAGAGCCCTTACCCTCATTTTGTTATGACATCAAGGGAAGGGTAATCACCCCAACATTTACCCCAGCAGTAAAATCCAACAGAGAATTTAACTCTTTCCTACGCTATCCTCACAGTGGAGTTCTGCCACAACAAGATTTGTCTCTGACCCCTCACACTGTAGTTTCTTTGTTTCCACTTATAGAGTGCCAGTTCCTGCAACTATAGCAATCAGACTGGTCAGGAGCCACCATGCACCTGCATGTTTTTTTGTGTTGAGTTTTGCTTTTCTTTTCTTTTTTTTTTTTTTGGTCCAGAGGACCCCCAAGTCCCACTGACTAATCAGATAAGTTGTGTTGCATCAGTCGCACTACTTCCACTTTTGCCCACAGTTGGTGTAGGGTGCTGTAGTGAATGTGAACTGTGCCACCATACAATCATAGGAAAATACGGATCTTCACCAGCATGCCTTGGTCTAATGATAATCCTATCCTTTATTCAAAAAAATCAAGAGTCATCACGGCAGGATGTTTGTAGGACCTCGCAGGAACCTGTTTTCAAGGCAGAACACTTGAAAAAGGGATCCTGTGAGATCCTGAAATGTTGGCCTGTGATGCTTGTCATTATATGTGAATAAAGAACAATTTTATCACTAATAAGGTGTGCTGGTGAAGATCCGTATTTTCCGCGGACAGATCAAGCATTGGATTTAGACCAGGGGGTCTCCAAACTTTTTAAACAAAGGGGCAGTTTATTGTCCTTCAGACTTTAGGTAGGGCAGACTGTGGTCAGTGGGAGTGGAAATTTTCTTGGCATCATTGGGAGTAAACATCACTACATTTGGTATTGGAGGGAAGAATAGTGGTCACTGTATGATTGGGAGAAATATTGCCCCATTGTTGGTATCAGTGGGAGGACTAGTGCCCCATTGTTGGTATTATTGGGAGGAATATTGCCCCATTGTTGGTGTCATTGGGAGGCATAGTGCCCTGTTGGTGTCAGTTGGCAGAATAGTGTCTCATATCAGTGGGAGGAATAGTGCCTCAAACGCTGCATAAAGGCAAGCTAGGGGCCACATCTGGCCACAGGGCCACAGTTTGGTGAAAATCCCACACATTCCCAATTTGCCATGATTGGTAATGGCCACTCATCTCACTGCATATTTATATATAATAAATGACTATATATAAAATGCCCACAGTTGTTCTATACATTCCACTGTGATGCTGCTATAATTAAAAGTCATGCTGTAAGCATTAAGAGGTCCATATTAACCCAACACGGTTAATGTAGGTTAATGCAGTCCTTGGCCAGTGTAGCAGTGGCTGATGGGTATTGGAGAATATACATTAGCTCAGCCAGCTCTTGTCCTGTACTAGATAATGGACTGAGAGGTTAAGAGCAAGGACTGCACAGCTCCAATCAGCAGAGCCTTTCCCGGGCTAATTACCCCTTTACTGCGCTGACTCTAATGTGACATGTTTATTGCCTTAACTAACAACTCATTAGATCCCTTGATGTTTTTGTCAATATTAATTCCTTCATTTAAGCCAAGTCAAAGTTTAAACAAAGATGTCCTGGCTGGGAAATGGGCAGAATTCTTAGCAGGTCCTGGTAAAACCTGTTTGTGCTCTCAGACCAGGCTATGTGAATGACGAGATGTTACAGCGCCTTCATCCTGAACTGTTCTTTGTTGGTCATAACCAGTAATCTGATGTACCATACTGATGTCTCATTCTAATGTGTTGCCTGCAGACTGACCACATATCTTAACCCCATAGCAGTTTCAGAAAACAACCCTTTTGTTTAAAAAAAAAAAAAAAAGCGTTCCTGTAACAGCTATACTAAAGGATTAGAAAAAAATAGAGCCCATGTGAATGGTCATTCCTTCTAAGCATATAATAGATGAGCAGGTCTGAAAGCGGAAACAAAAAAGGTGTTTTCCATGTACGTTTTTTACCGATTTGGCTCAGGGGTTTGCATTATTCTTTCCTCCATCTATAATAGTGAACTGGCACAAAGTGGTCCAAAGAACCACTTTACCAATGCACTGGCTGGATACAGTTTTTATCCAGCTTTTAAAGTGATTGTAAATCTCTGAAATGAAAAATGAAGAAAGCATGTCTTTCTATAGTATTTGCCTCTATCCAAAGCACCTACTGTGATTTCTGTCTCCTCTCTCCATCTTCTTCTGCTGATCAGTAGAATTGGCTGTTTCTATTGAGTGGGGGATCAGCAGAGCTGGACATTACTACTGAGCTGGTGATCTGCTGATCGAGGGTACTAATGAGCTGGGGATCTGCTGATCGAGGGTACTAATGAGCTGGGGATCTGCTAAACATCGCTCCTAATGACCTTGGAATCTGCTGAACAGGGGTACTAATAAGCTGGGGATCTGCTGAACGTGGGTACTAATGAGCTGGGTATCTGCTGAACAGGGCTACTAATGACCTTGGAATCTGCTGAACAGGGGTACTAATGAGCTGGGTATCTGCTAAACAGGGCTACTAATGACCTTGGAATCTGCTTAACGGGGGTACTAATGAGCTGGGGATCTGCTGAACGCGGGTACTAATAAGCTGGGGATCTGCTGAACGAGGGTACTAATGAGCTGGGTATCTGCTAAACAGGGCTACTAATGACCTTGGAATCTGCTTAACGGGGGTACTAATAAGCTGGGGATCTGCTGAACGCGGGTACTAATGAGCTGGGTATCTGCTGAACAGGGCTACTAATGACCTTGGAATCTGCTGAACGGGGATACTAATAAGCTGGGGATCTGCTGAACGGGGGTACTAATAAGCTGGGGATCTGCTGAACGCGTGTACTAATAAGCTGGGGATCTGCTGAACGCGGGTACTAATGAGCTGGGGATCTGCTGGGCCTCTATAAAACAAATAGAAAATCAACACACACAGGGCATTTGCCAAGCTTCATTAAAGCATCAAAGAAGCATCAAAAACACATAACAAAAAAGCGGTAGGGGCTTTAATGTGTGTTAAATTTAAAGCAAGTGTACACAAACAAGCCCTAAAAGACAAATTACCTCAGATCTATATTCATTAATAAATCAGGGAGAATATATATATATATATATATATATATATATATATATATATATATATATATATATATATATATATTAATGCAAGCAGTGTAAGCTACTGAGTTTGGCTTGGCAGCTCAGACCGCAAGATGGAAGGCCAACCATGAGAGCCGCTTGCAAATATTCTTGAAAGGAACACCTTGCCAAGAGCTAAGTGAGTAGAGAGATGACCAAATCAGTCTGCTGGTGCTCCTTCACTGTCCATTCACAGACACCCGGAACAGGATGGTGTCACTGGGTGTAAACCTTGATTGTAACTGAGAAAGTGGTATTCCCCTGGATGTACAGTGTGGCAGGGCTGTGTAAATCTCAGGACTGGATGGCTAGAAATGCATATCTTTTTGGCAAGTAAAACCACGTCCTTATGTATATTTCATTTGTTTATATAGCTCTTTCCCCAGAGGTCAGTTTTAAAGCTGTCTGACGGTAGTAGTGTCTGCTTTGCCGTTTTTAATCAGGTAAGGTTTTATTAAGCCACCACACAAAGAATAAAAACATTTGCATAGAATAAAATCTACTCCAAAAGATATAATATAGTAGAGCCTGAGAGCTCCATATGACGGGAGTATTCAGCATAACGTCACAAGATTAAAACACATACAGTAAAATGTCTTGCCTTTATTAGTGCATAAATAATGATGGTGGCACATACAGCCGTGGCCAAAAGTTTTGAGAATGACACAAATATTAATTTTCACAAAGTCTGCAGATTCAGTGTTTTTAGATCTTTTTGTCAGAAGTTACTATGGTGTACTGAAGTAGAATTACAAGCATTTCATAAGTGTCAAAGGCTTTTATTGACAATTGCATTAAGTTTATGCAAAGAGCCAATATTTGCAGTATTGACCCTTCTTTTTCAAGACCTCTACAATTCGCCCTGGCACACTGTCAATCAACTTCTGGGCCACATCCTGACTGATGGCAGCCCATTCTTTCATAATCAATGCTTGGAGTTTGTCAGAATTTGTGTTTTCAGTTTTAAAAAAAAAGTCATTTTTTTTTGTTCACCCGCCTCCTTGAGGATTGACCACAAGCTTTCAATGGGATTAAGATCTGGGGAGTTTCCTGGCCATGGACTCAAAATCTTTTATTCCCCAAGCCACTTGGTTATCACTTTTGCCTTATGGCAAGGTGGTCCATCATGCCGGAAAAGGCATGGTTTGTCACCAAACTGTTCTTGCATGGTTGGGAGAAGTTACTCTCTGAGGATGTTTTTGTACCATTCTTTATTCGTGGCTGTGTTCTTAGGAAAAATTTGTGTGAGCCCACTCCCTTGGCTGAGAAGGAACCCCACACATGAATGGTCTCAGGATGCTCCTCCAAAAGTCTTACCCTCACTGTACATGCAGATGTACTCACACCTGCCTGCTGCCATTCCTGAGCAAGCTCTGCACTGGTGGTGCCCCAATCCCAGAGCTGAATCAACTGTACGAGACGGTCCTGGCACTCGCTGGACTTTCTTGGGCGCCCTGAAGACTTCTTCACAAATGCAATGGAAATGTTTTTTATGGGAATAAGTTCATTTTCATGGCAAAGAGGGACTTTGCAATTAATTGCAATTTATCTGATCGCTCTTATTAACCTTCTGGAGTATATGTAATTTGCCATCATAAAGAGGCAGTAGACTTTGTGAAAATTTTATATTTGTGTCAATCTCAAAACTTTTGGCCAGGCCTGTAGATAATGAAAAAACAAAACAAAAACCAATGACATAATGTCAAAACCATAAGAACACCTCCAACAGGTTGGTCTCATAGTACAACTGCTACCATCCAAAAAACAAGTCAGGTTAAACTATCAATCACACCTGCAATTGCCGATCCATAACTAATTGTGGTGGGGCCAACTCTGGTGTCTCCAGCCAGGCTTGCCAGAGTGAAAATAATTTACTATGAGCATTTCTATGTTAAGTTCGTTTTTTCTGGATCAGAATTTAAGTGTTTCTTTAAATCTGCGCTTACATGTTTCAGACACTAAGAGAATTGAGGCTGGCACACAGAATGGGAGTTCAGATTATGTGTCCGAAAGGGGTGCTCGCTCTATTCTTGACATTGTTAAAAATGTAGCAATGATCTTTTAAAGCAAGGGTAGGCAACCTGGGGCCCTCCAGCTGTTGTGGAACTACATTTCCCATGAGGTATTGCAAGGCTGGCAGTTACAATTACTCCCAGAGGCATGATGAGACTTAGGCCTCATGCACACGGGACGTTAAAATAACATTATGAAAACGCCAGTAGCTTTGCAGAGTGTTTTTTTAACTTTTTTCAGCTTTTTTCAACGTTTTTTAGCGCTTATTAGCGTTTTTTAGCGTTTTTCCGTGGTTTTTTTTTTCAAAATATTTATTTTTTTTTTTTGGATCAAAAACATTAAAAAAACGGTGAGCGACGTTTTTGAGTGTTTATCAGCGTTAGAGTTTTTTTACAACTGAAAAACGTCTCTCAGAACCCACTGGTCCTGTGTTTTTTTTCTTTACAGCTTAAAAACGCCTATGCCTTTGCAGCTCAAAAACGCCTAGGTTGGCATGAAGAAATAGACTAACATAGACAGGCGTTTTTAAGCTGCAAAAAACGCTCAAAAAAGCGGCTGTAAAAACGTCCGTGTGCATGAGGCCTTAAAGTTATGCAACAGCTAGAGGGCACCAGGTTGCCTACCGCTGTTTTAAAGTGTTGGAGGTCATGCACTCTTTTGGATCCTCTTACTGTAATATTCTAGACAAACTTTCCTTGTTGTTGTTCCTTGCCATTATATTACCTTAGAATTCTCTATTGTGGTGTACCACTGTTTTTAGATTTAGGAATATTGGATCCAGTATCATTTTCATGTAGAGGATTCTCACACTTCTCTACAGCAGTGTTACTCAAATTTCTTCAGTCAAGGCACCCTTTAGAATTCTGCACATTCTCAAGGCACCCCATTCTAAAATGTTAAAAACGAAACTAATAGTTTTACATAACACAGCAACATGCACATGTGTAAGTCACCCAAGCAAATCCACCTTTGCACACCGGTACTGACTAGTATTCCCATGTTTCTTTGCTCTTTCAGTTGCTCTCCCTCACTCCGCTGCAACCCCTGTGCTGATGGAGAGGGACAGGGGAGGGGTAAATGATGCAGTCAGGCACCAAACATCCTCCTTATCAACCAGTGATGTCATTGGTTGTTAGGACAGCGGTTGCTGGAATGTTGTAATGGTGCACAATGAAAACCTGTAGCTTTGTGTAACTAAAAGCAGGCTTAATACACCCACTGGCTTATTTAGAATTTGTGGGCAATTTTTCGGCATTTTGCCAAGGCACCCCTGTAGAAACCTGAAGGCACCCTGGTTGGAAAAAGCGGCTCTATAGTCTTTCCCCAGTAATTTTAGTGTTTTTGTAGGACATTGTCCTTAAACTTTAGGCACCCATGTAGGACAGCATCACTTCTTCCAGGGCACTTTAGGAGCTCCAAATACCAGGATGCTCACATATGGTCATGATAGAATATCCTGTGGTCACTGGCTTTGCCTATACCACCTACTCGTGAACATCTTTTGGTTAGTCAGGATGCCTATAACGGTAATAGGACAAAAATAAAGCAAAGAGGGTGGGTCCGATTCAGGGACTCAATTCGGTCTTTGTTGAGTAGGTGTAGACCGGCTTGAAAGTGTATTAGAGTTTTAGTGGGAGCTGGCTCTTTAGGAAAAATCACCCCCCCCCCCCCCCTCACCTATTTACTTTATACAGTATCTCACAAGTGAGTACATCCCTCACAATTTTGTAAATATTTTATTCTATCTCTTCATTTGACAACACTGAAGAAATGACACTTTGCTACAATGTAAAGTAGTGAGTGTACAGCTTGTATAACAGTGTAAATTTGCTGTCCCCTCAAAATAACTCAACACACAGCCATTAATGTCTAAACCGCTGGCAACAAAATGAGTACACCCCTAAGTGAAAATGTCCAAATTGGGACCAAAGTGTCAATATTTTGCGTGACCACCATTATTTTCCAGCACTGCCTTAACCCTCTTGGGCATGGAGTTCACCAGAGCTTCACAGGTTGTCACTGGAGTCCTCTTCCACTCCTCCATGGCGACATCATGGAGCTGGTGGATGGTAGAGACCTTGCGCTCCTCCACCTTCCATTTAAGGATGCCCCACAGATGCTCAATAGGGTTTAGGTCTGGAGACATGCTTGGCCAGTCCATCACCTTTACTCTCAGCTTCTTAAGCAAGGCAGTGGTCATCTTGGAGGTGTGTTTGGGGTCATTATCATGTTGTAATACTGCCCCGCGGCCCAGTCTACGAAGTGAGGAGATCATGCTCTGCTTCAGTATGTCACAGTACATGTTGGTATTCATGGTTCCCTCAATGAACTGTAGCTCCCCAGTGCCGGCAGCACTCATGCATCCCCAGACCATGACACTCCCACCACCATGTTTGACTGTAGGCAGCACACACTTGTCTTTGTACTCCTCACCTGGTTGCCGACACACGCTTAACACCATCTGAACCAAATAAGTTTATCTTGGTCTCATCAGACCACAGAACATGGTTCCAGTAATCCAGTCTTCAGCAAACTGTTTGCAGGCTTTCTTGTGCATCATCTTTAGAAGAGGCTTCCTTCTGGGATGACAGCCATCCAAGACCAATTTGATGCAGTGTGCGGCATATGATCTGAACACTGACATGCTAACCCCCCACTCCTTCAACCTCTGTAGCAATGCTGGCAGCACTAATACGCCTATTTCCCAAAGGCAACCTCTGGATATGACGCTGAGCACGTGACCTCAACTTCTTTGGTCGACCATGAGGAGGCCTGTTCTGAGTGCAACCTGTCCTCTTAAACCACTGTATGGTCTTGGCCACCGTGCTGCAGCTCAGTTTCAGTGTCTTGGCAATCTTCTTATAGCATGGGCCATCTTTATGTAGAGCAACAACTTTTTTTCCAGATCCTCAGAGACTTCTTTGCAATGAGGTGCCATGTTGAACTTCCAGTGACCAGTATGAGAAAGTGAGAGCGATAATACCAAATTTAACACTGCTGCTCCCCATTCACACCTGAGACCTTGTAACACTAAGGCCCCATGCACACTGGTAAACGCGCGTTCAGAGGCAGTTGGACACTTTTTTCAACTGCCCCTGAACTCATATAATGTCATCCTATGTGTCCATGTACACAGTCTAGTTTTTTGGCGTTTTCAGGCAGTTACGTTTAACCTTGTTGTTCCAGAAGCAAAAAAATGGGTTCAGACGCAAAAGTTTTCCATGTTATAGACGCCAAACGTGGCTAAACGCTGGTACCGCGTTTAGCCGTGTTTGCGTTTATATACCCTATTTTTTTTACATTAAAATCCAATACACCACTAGCATTGCTGTTATCGGAAGTATAATTGGAATTTGACCCATATGTTGTTAGATTTGAACAAGGAACTTGTGGCAAGTGGACAATCCACAACTTGTGGCAGGTGACGTGGCAAGTGGACAATCCACAACTTGTGGCAGGTGACATGGCAAGTGGACAATCCACAACTTGTGGCAGGTGACGTGGCAAGTGGACAATCCACAACTTGTGGCAGGTGATGTGGCAAGTGACGTCCAAGTGGACAATCCACAACTTGTGGCAGGTAACGTGGCAAGTGAACAATACACAACTTGTGGCAGGTGACGTGGCAAGTAGACAATCCACAACTTGTGGCAGGTGATGTGGCAAGTGACGTCCAAGTGAACAATCCACAACTTGTGGCAGGTGATGTGGCAAGTGGACAATCCACAACTTGTGGCAGGTGACGTGGCAAGTAAAAGTACACTGCTGCTCTCTCAGCTGCTGCTACTCACTCTGGTCTCACAAATAGGGTGAAAGAGTTGAATAATACTGTTCTTTGAGCTTGGGGAGGGTCTTGATGTTATCTTAACTAAACGCTTCTAGACGCAAACGCGGTAAAACCCCGCTAAACGCGGCACGCAAACGCTGCAAAACAGGCGTTTCTAAATGCCGGTTTCAGCATGTTTTAGCCGGTTTAATAACATGCTTTCAGCAGAGTTTGCACCGGCGTCTCATGTGCATGGGGCCTAACAAGTCACATGACACCAGGGAGGGAAAATGGCTAATTGGGTCCAATTTGGACACTTTCACTTAGGGGTGTACTCACTTTTGTTGCCAGCGGTTTAGACATTAATGGCTGTGTGTTGCGTTATTTTGAGGGGACAGCAAATTTACACTGTTATACAAGCTGTACACTCACTACTTTACATTGTAGAAAAGTGTCATTTCTTCAGTGTTGTCACATGAAAAGATATAATAAAATATTTACAAAAATGTGAGGGGTGTACTCACTTTTGTGAGATACTGTATGTACAGTATATACCGTACTGTGTAAAAGTCTTAGGCGGGTGTGAAGAAATGCTGTAAATTAAGAATGCTTTCAGAAATAGAAGTGCTCATTATTTTTTTTTTTTTGTTTTAATAATATTTTATCAGGGATATTTAAGGTAAGTATACAGAGACTGGTGCGTGTACAAAACCTGAATTACATGAGCCCAGTGGCCTGGAGATATACAAGCAAATCAAAACCGTAACAGTAGTTTACCGTTCAATCCACGTATAACGATAACAAATTGTACAACAACGTTATAGAGTACTTCAGGAAATACTGAGTAGTATAGGTTATATGGTGAGTATTAACATACTTTGTAACACGTAGGCCCGAAGTGACCTTATTTTTAGGGAAGTGAAATCCGTGTTGGTGTTGACTGTGTTGTGAGTTAAAGTGGATGTAAACCCAATGTCATCCTTTCTAAACTACTGCCATAGGGGTTATCTATAAGGATATACATGCCTCCTGCATGTATCTTTACCTGTCAAATGTCTCCCCTCTGTCTGTTATGAGACCCGAAAAACTGCAGATTCTGTGGGTGGGTCTGTTGTCTGGAGCTCAGTGGGTGGAGTTGTGATGTCAGTAGACTCCCCGCCCACCTCTACACTCCCCTTGTCAATATGCATTTTCTCCTGTGTATTTCTAACACTGAACTTCTGCTATGATCTCTAACATCCAGTGAAAAGACAGGAAAGTAACCACATGACTTCAGCATGCCAAATCATGCTGAGGTGTGGAACAGCCAATCCTTGCAGAGCTGCTGAAGAAAGGAGGGGGGGAGGGAATTAAAAAATAGTGCATGTCTTAGGCTGTCACTCACAGCAAGGGGGAGGATTTGACAAAGTTTTTCTCAGTTTGTCAAGATTTTTATCACTGAACAATAAAAGAGGATTGCTCAGAGATGGATTAATTCTGTGTGGCAAGACTGGGCTCAAATGATAGGAAATCTTATACTCTACAGCATGATATAAAAAAAAAAAAAAATTTCGGGTTTACATCCACTTTAAGCTGGTTTCTCGAGCTAAGAGAAATTGGTTGGGGAAGTCTCTGTGTAGAGGTGGATGGGGTAGTCTATGGAGAGATGAATTACATTGAATAATACTTGTGTGTTTGGGTGGTTTCCATGGTTGGCAAACCTGCTGACAGCCAAGGTTGGGTGCATTAGTTGGTTTGGGGTGGTTATGATGTGTTATTAGAGGGGAACTGTCTTTTTTTTTTTTTTTTTTTTTTAATTACCAAACTGGAAAGTTAATTGAAAGAGATATCCAAATAAAATCAATACTTGATGTGACCGTTAAAAGAAGCAATAATTCTTCTAGGTATACTTGCACACAGTTTTTGAAGGAACTCAGCAAGTAGGGTGTTCCAAACATCTTGGAGAACTAACCACAGATCTTCTGTGGATGTAGGCTGCCTCAAATCCTTCTCACTTCATGTAATCCCAGACAGACTTCCATGATGTTGAGATCAGGGCTCTGTGGAGGACAAACCATCACTTCTAGGACTTCTTGGTCTTCGATAGTTTTTTATGACATTGGCTGTATGTTTGGGGTTGTTGTCCTGCTGCAGAATAAGTTTGGGGACAATCACACACCATTCCGCATGGCAAGTATCTGCCTGTAATTCTTTGCATTGAGGACACCATTGGTCCTGACCAAAACTCAATTTGCATAAATGCAGCCCCAAACTTTCAAGGAACCTCCACCATGCTTCACTGTTGCTTGAAGACACTCATTATTGTACCGCTCTCCAGCCCTTCGCCGAACAAACTGCCTCCTGCTACAGCCGAATATTTCATATTTTGACTCTTCAGTCCATATCACCTGTTGCCATTCTTTTGCACCCCAGTTCTTATGCTTTCATGCACAGTTGAGTCGTTTAGCCTTGTTTTCATGTCCTGTGCATGAAAACATAGGAACTGGGGTGCAGAATAATGGCAGCAGGTGCTTTAGGTGATTAGTCAAAATTAGTGTTTTTTTGTTTTTTTACTTACCTGAGCCTTTCAGCGCGTGACCCCTCTGCAATGTCTCTTTCGTAAGTAGAAATCTGTGATCAGGCTCTGCAGCCTGGGTCCACCACAAGTCTTGTGTCCGCATCATAATGCCACCACTTGAAGTCATTAGGACCTGTTGAAAATCCTCATGATGGACTATTACAGGGTAAATGTGTCCTAAATCACCAAAGGGAGATATGGGCACTTAAAGAATGACCCTCCCACACACCACTGCAGAAAGCATACTTGGGACCCAGCTTTTCACCTATTCACATATTCAGGTAAAAACTATCTGTGTTTAGGTAGATTTTTTTTTTTTTTTAATTAAAAGTATATATTAGTTAAAAGATAGTGGAGTGGACTAGTTAAAAGCTACTTTATAAATAGATGCCAATTATACTCCGATTATTGATAAAAAAAGTCAGAACAAGAAATTAGATACATCATATGGCACTTTATATAGGGTACACAAACGTGCATAGATACAACTGATTAAAAGGGAGTATATCCCATACATTAATAACCATTAAATCAATTGATACAACTCCGGTGGAGCTCTGTAAGTTAGGGGGGAAAAATTACAAATAATGTGTACACAAATTCTTAAAGCGGTAGTAAACTGTTGACTATTCTTTCTTTTTTGACCAGCAAGGTCAAGCCATGCGCAGACGGACATGACCACGAACCCCCCTCCCCATCCCGCCACCACGCCCCCCCCCCCCCCTCTCGTCGCCTGCTCTCTTACCGTGTGCTGCCCTAGGCTAATCGGATCACTTCTCGATTCGCCCATGGGGAAACGGGTCTCACGGCCCGCTTCTTGATTTGCCGGGAGAGAATCAGTGTGACAATAGCGAATATTAATTCGCTATTGCCACACAACTGGGTGAACCCACCCTTTTTTGAAGCCTATAATAATAATGTGCTTAAAAAAAAAAAAATTAGAATCCATGCGTCTGGCGCCCCGCATGTAGATTAGAGGGCCGGATGCATGGATGGGGGGGTGGCGCCCCCTAGTGGATGGGCCACCACTGGTGGAGGCCATCCAATATCTCGCTATCAGCTTTATAGCTAAATATAGTTAAAAATCTTTAAATTAAATACAGTAATTAAAAGATGGAACAGGTAAAGATATGTCGTGTGAACACAATTACTATTTAGGTAAATTCTAAAAAAAATGCGTAGTCACTACTATTTACTCTTTATTTCTTGTTTTACAGTCATGGCATTTTTATTTCAGCCATTCCTTGCAGGTCTTGGCCATGTACTTGTTCCTTCCTCCAGTGTTCAGCAAGTTCTGACGCCAGTGTTCTGCAGCTGGTAGTCAGGGAAATGGATTTAATTTGCTGTTCTATTTATCAACACATTTAAATATGTAGCCACTTATTACTAATTCATCGGCTCCGTGCTGCAGTAACGTGAATCATGATGCATCTGAGCCGATATGAAGGGAGCGTAGTAAGTAATCCCTTATGAGCACAGTAGTCATTGAGCAATTCATTAAACAGTGTTCTGCTAGTTTGTGTTTCTGCTATCCTCCTCTGTTCAGACAGTAAAGCTGGTCATTTGCCCCCAGCCATCCCCGGCATACACACATGGGTACGCGCATCGACACACGCGAGGGTGTGCGCCACCATTTCCCCATGGCAACCCATACTGTATTGCAAAGGCAAATTGAAAAATCCTGTGCCCCCACCAATAACTCACATTCAGTGGTATATTCATTTACTCTCCCTTGTCTTGGAAGTATTGATTTTGCTGGCGGTGTTTTGAAGAATACAGGAGGATGTGCTGTAGCACCGCATTGCTGAAGATTTGCATTATAAAGCAGCCAAAGCTACCTTTTTATTTATTTATTTTCTAATTAAATTCTGGCAGCTGTAAGAATGTAAAGCAACAAGGTTCACTGTGGAAGTGGCTGTGGAAACTGGAGGGCGGGGGTAATTGACACAACATCACATATAAAGTATGTTGTGATTGGGTAGGGGAAGGTATTTGGCAGCCTCAGAGTGCATACACAGGCAGGGATTCTAAGGGGGTCTTTCAAAACCAATTTTCTTTTATTGAGAAACCCTTGAAAAAAGGAGAACCCATGTTAATGTGTAATATATCTACAATTCATGGTACGTTAAGCACGATTAGTAGGTCGTAGATGGTGCCAGAACTTTGGAATCATTTAGAATAACTAAAGGCAAAACCTTTTTTTTTTTTAAAGTTTTGGATAGAGTAGGGAGGGATTAGAATGCTTGTCAAATTGTTATTGCTGTCTGTGGCCCCGTTAAGGAGATTTTTCTTTTTTAGCATTGAGAAACCCTTAAAAAAGAGGGAACCCATGTTAAAGTGTATAATATCTACAATTCATGGTACATTAGCGTGATTAGTAGGTTGTAGATGTATTTTTTTTTAAAAAGAATAAGGAATAGGATGTTCCCAGGGTATTTGACACCCAGAATGAATCAGTTTTAACCCCCAAACCTGCCCTATTTGACAAATTCATTTTTGGTAGCAGTCATGAAAAAATGGTCAGAAAAGCTACAAAGGCAATTGAAATGTATGCATGTGACATGTGTCCCTGAACAATGGTGGTCAGTGGGGTAATATGCCCCCTTACATTTGTTATAAGTAATAAAGTGCCTACTTACGTTCGTGGTCTATGGAAAAGTGCCCTTTACATTGCTGGTCATTATAGTGCCCCTTTATATTGGTGGTCCATGGAAAAGTGCCTCCTTGCATTGGTGGTTATCGTAGTGCCCCTTTACATGGGTGGCCAATTGAAAAGTACCCTCTTGCATTGGTGGTCAGTGTAGTACCCCTTTACATTGGTGGTCCATGGAAAAGTGCCCCTTTACATTGGTGATCGGTGTAGCACCCCTTGTATTCTTGCTAAGTGGAATAGTGGCCACCTACACCTTGATGGTCAGGTTAGTGCCCATACATTAGTGGCAAGTGAAAAAGGTGCCCCCTTGCATTGGCCGTCAGTATAAGAAGAACTTCTCTTCTGAACATTGCAGTTCAGTGGGAAGACAGCTCAGTTTCATTAGGGGTTAAAGGCAAGAAGTTCCCTTACATTGGTGGTCAGTGGGAAGAATGTGCCTCTTACAAAACGGCTAAGAATGCAATTGGTGTCAGTGATTGTTTTTATAAGAGCTAAAGGGGAGGCTTAACTGGTCCCACACCACTGACTCTGCCTAATGATGTTGGTGCCAGAACTATGTAATCATCTTAAAGCATAACTAAAGGCAAAACTTTTTTTTTTTTTTTGGATGGAGTGGAGATGGATTAGAATGCTTGTCAGTTTTATTGAGGTCTGTGTCCCTGTTAAGGAGATACACCTTCTCCGTTTGTCCTGTTTACCATTATCATTGAAAATAAAAGAAAATCCCAAATTTTGGGTTGCCCCCAGAAAAGTAATAGAGGGGAAATCTTCCAATGGAGACACTAGTATTGGTGACCTGGGGGTCCCCAAGGAATACCCTTAATTTGCAGAGATTTCTTCTCATTTCCTGTTTGGTGAAGGGAAATCCTCACAGTGGGACACAGATGGTGAAAACCAAATCTGACAGTGGTTATAACCCTCCCGTTATAAATGAAACAGGGTGTGGTCGCCGTGCCCCCACGGGCGCGTGGGAGTGGCCGGTCGGGTGCGCCGTCATATGACGTCCACCCAGAACGAGAGCCGCACCGTCCCTCCGTCATTTGACGGTGGGTGGGCGGCAAGTGGTTAAAAGAGAAGTATGGGGGAAATTTTTTTTTCCCATAATCATACTTACCTAGGTGTATGCAGCATCGGTCCGATGCTGCATCTGTCCCCGGTGCCTCTCCACTGAGAACCAAGCCATCGAACACCGCCGATGGCTCGGTTCTGTCAGCTCCCCGGACAGAGAGCTGCTGCCTGTCGGTCAGCAGCTCTCCTGCTCTGCTCCTCCACGCTCATTGGAGCCCTGAGCTGTGGAGGGGTGGGGAGCGGCCGTCTCAGTGGCTCGCTGAGAAGGCCATCAGTCCAGGTACCTGGCAGATCCAGACTCCCTGATATTGGTGACGTCAGCATAGGGCTGACTTCAGACCGCTCTCTGCTGAAAACGGGTCAAAACGAATTGCACTCCTGTGACCCTTAAGAGAAGCCCAGCCAAACAAGCTCCAGTCACTGTTCAAGGAACTTCAAGCAACCCCTGGGGGAATCCTAGAATTCCACAAAGCCCTGGATAAAAAAAAGGCTTCTCTAAGATGAGTCCAAAATTGGAAACCTGATAACTCTAGGTACACTAGCTACATAGAATAAGAGACACTAATAGAACCAAGAAATGCCTGTACACTGAAAATAATATTACAGATAGATCATTATGACTATTTGGAGATCTTGTTTTCCCAGCCTTAAAATACGTTCCCCTACAAAACATTTCAGAGCATTTCTCTAAGGTCTTCAATTATATTTGCAACCACAGTGGTCCTGCTGGTAGTTAAAGTACAATGTGATCTTTGCCTAGGCTGAAAGTTATTTGAAGGAGTTAAGAAGCCACCAATTTGTGGACTGAGCTTGTGTTTAACCTATCAGTTGCCTATCAGATCCAAAAGACTCAGTGTTTGTGCAAACATTTCTGTATGATAATTACATTGGATTTACTGTTGTGCAAAGTCTTTTGCTTTCTATGCAGATTATTACATTGATAAAAGCTGCAGAATGGTTTCACACTATTCTCTTCCAGTGCTTTGGAAAGTGATCATCTTTGCTGATAAAACAGATAAATATACATAACACAATAGACATAGCTGCTTCGTAGCCAACAGCGAAGCGATTACCCCACATGGTGAAAAGGCTGTGTAAGGGCTCTTTCACAACCATCATATTTCTTCATGTTTGGTTGAATTTATTTATTCCTTTTAAATTCAGTTTTGTGTTTGCTGTAAGCACCTTTAAAAGAGCACTGTCACGTTGATAGTAGAGCCTGATATGCAAAGGACGGCCTTTCTTACAGCTCTGACTCTGAGCCCCTGATAGAGCTGGCAGAGTCGCACAAGTGCCTGGCAGGATCGCTGAACCTGGGGCTGCACTGGAACTCCTGGCCGGACTGTAGAGGTATAGGTATTGCAGAAGTCCAGGAACAACAGTAAGCAGGGAGCTGGAACAAGCTGGCACTGGGACCCCACAGGCAGGAGTGCTGATGCAGCTGCAGGAGGCATGATGGCACCTCCAAGACTGAAGAAAAGACAGGTACAGGCAAGCCGGGTCATACACAAGTGGGCACGTCAGGAACTGAGGCAGAGGCAGGAGCGGAGTCAGGATACAGGCCGGGTCAGCAACAGGCTGGCAGCAAAGTAGCAAAAGGAACAGGCGGATGCGGAGTGGGGGACAAGCCGAGGTCGGATGCAGGCAGGAAGCAGGAGTGTCAGGAAACAAGCCAAGTCACAACAAGAACAGGAGTCAGGTAAAGTAAGGCAAAGTCACACAGGGAACGCTGTAGAGCAGACAGCACTGAGTCCAGGTACTGACATTTTGGTTCCATGACTGTCACAATGAGTGCTCGTGCGTATGCGCATTCTCAGCAATCTCCCAGCAGGAACTGAAGTAATGTAATTACCATTTTGGTTGCTGGCAAGGGCTTCCTGACAGGCACATATACTTAAAGCATACCATTCAGGGCAAAGCAACAGGTTTTCAATAATCCCCCACCTCACCCCAACATACACACTAAATTGCTACGTTTGCGAACAGGTGAGCATTTTAATTGTTAAAGCATGTTGGATATCCTATTCCAGAACATGAATGTTGTACAGTATATGCAATTTCCTGAGCTCTTGAGGGTGTAAAACTCTTTACACTACGGAGGCTTTCCACAAGAATTTGGAGAGTGTCTGCGGGAATTTGTGTCCATTAAGCCAATGAGTATTTGTGAGGTCAGTTACAGATGTTTGATGGGGAAGACTCGCCTCACAAACAGCAGACTTAAGGTTGAGATCAGCATGCCACTCAAGTTCCTACACACAAAATTCATAAAACCATGTTTTTATGGAGTTGGCATTGTACACCTAAAATCAAAAATATGGAGGAATGTCAACATCCCTATGGCCATCAACATGGCCGTATAATGAATTTACCTTTCTCACTCTTAGATCTTCAAGTATGAGGGAGAATGTGACTTACTCCATGTGACATCCCTAAGCCAATCAGCATACGGACTGTCCATTGCGCTGTGTAAGCTTTTACTCTGGCAATCCCTAGCCTACACAGGGCTTTCTTTTGCTGCTACAAGCTGAACAGAGTGACGTGGGGGCAAAAAGGAAGGTAAGTATATCAATCAGCTATAACATTATGACCACTGACAGGCACAGTGAATAACATTGATTATCTTGTTACAATGGCATCTGAGAATGGGTGGGGTATATTCGGCAGCAAAAACAGAAACAAATGAAAATGGAAAAAAAAAGTATTATTAATGATAAAAAAAAGGAGCAAAAAAAAAAAACTAGGGGGAAAAGGGGAATAAGGAGGGCTGATTAGGGTTAACTAAGGTTTTCTACTTTTTTGATCTACATACACCGATCAGAAATAAAATTATCTTGCGACAATGGCATCTGAAAGTGACTGGGATATATTATTAGGCAGCAAGTGAACATGTTGTCCCTGAAGTGTGGTAAATGTAAAAAATGTGCAAGCATAAGGATTTGAGCTATTTGACAAGAGCCAAATTGTAATGGCTAGACGACAGGGTCAGATCAGCTCCACAACTGCAGCTATAGGAATTTCTTGGTCTGCAATGGTCAGGACCTACCAAAAGGGTTCCAGGAAAGGAAAATAGGTGACCTTGTGACAGGGTTACGGCCAGCCATGGCTCATTGATGCACATGTGAGGGGGAAGGCTGCCCTGTGTTTTCCAATCCATCTGAAAAGCTACTGTAGCTTAGATTGCTTAAAAAGTTAATGCTGGTTCTGATGGGTGTCAGAACACACAGTGCATCACAGTTTGTTGTGTATGGGGCTGTGTAGGCACAGACCGGTCAAGGTGCCCATGCTGTCCCATGTCCACAACCAAAAGGGCCTACAATGACCATGTGAACGTCAGAACTGGACTACAAAAGCGATGGAAGAAAGTTGCCTGGTCTGAATTCAAGAATGGTTTGAGGAACACAACAACGAATTCAAGGTTTTGATGAAAATTCTCCAGATCTCAATCCAACCAAGCATCTGTGGGATGTGCTGGAAAAACAAGTCCAATTCATGGTGGCCCCACCACGCAACTTACAGGACTTAAATGATCTGCTACTGACAGATGCCATTGCATACCTTTAGAGTTCTAGTGGAGTGCATACTTCAATGGGTTATGGTGTTTAGTCCTAATGTTATGACTGATTGATGAGTATGCTGCTGGGGAGAGCTAACCTCTTGTATTGCCCTGCATGTGGTTCTTTTTAAGGCGTGATGGGGTAAGTCTGGAGGGTAGATAAATATTGGGGCTGTCATTGCTGGCCTGTTTCTGAAAATGCCTGTTAGCTTGGTATTCCAATACAGTGAGTCAAAGACCCAAAACAAAAGAAAAAAATGGGCATGGAATAGCCCAATGTCAGACTTTAGAGGCACAATGGACAGTGGTAAATATAAAAATATATATTTTATTTGTAACAGTACGTGGTGCAAAAAGAGCAAAAAAAGTAAAGAATTAAAAACATATGATACACTCTATACACAATACATGACAAAGATGAACGTGCATAGTATATATAATAGTGAGCCCCTGTGTGTCAACACGTTTTACTGTCTAGCTTCGTCAGGACACAGTCAGGGATTGTTGGAGAAAACAGGTCTCACTATCTTGCAAGGGAGTCCATGGAAGATGATCTCACCCGTTAGGCTTCAAGTATTCTCATATAAAGTATTTCAAGTGCTTGGGTATTAATAACATAGAGCCAGTAGCTCGGAGTGCCAAGTAGCACCTATATTGACAGTATTAGTAGGTGGAGGGACTCAAAAAGACATAACCGGATGAGAGGAGAAGGGGGGGGGGGGGTATGGACAATGAGAGCCAGAAGTCTTAATAGTATGAACATATATTTAGAGCCGGCCACATATACGTGAATACTCAGCAGAGAGCACAGACTGCAGTCAGCAAAGCAGAAGTTAAATTTAGGTCAGGTTCAACAGTCCCTCAAGGCCATCATAGCTAGAAGTCCGTTCAGCATACCCCCCAGAGAACCGCATGTTCAACAACCAAAACAAGCATGATGTAAATGGGTGTAGGAAAATTCCTTTTGTTATACTTGTTCCAAGTCAGTGTCCTAGAAATTGATAAAGCCAAAGCTAGGGAATCAACATTTTCAAAAGAATATCTCTCGTGATAATTGCATTTTATGGCATTTGTTATGCCTAAATGTTGTGTTTGTTACTGAGGCAGACTCTGATTTGCTGGGACGGGTTGGCTTGTTGCAGAAAACTCCACCCTGAAACATTCACCAATTAGTGCTCGGTCACATGACATCTCTAGGTATACCTGTAGAGATACCCCTTGTTCAGTGGCGGCTGGTGCTCAAAATTTTTGAGGGGGCTCAAACAAACTGAAAAATTCTCCAAAATAAACCCCATCAATTGCAGCCTCACTGTACCATCAATCACAGCCACTGTGCCCATCAAATGCAGCCACAGTGCCCATCAAACTCAGCCACTGTGACCTTCAATTGCCGCCACTGTGCCATCAAATGCAGCCACTGTGCCATCAAATGCAGCCACTGTGCCATCAAATGCAGCCACTGTGCCATCAAATGCAGCCACTGTGCCATCAAATGCAGCCATTGTGCCATCAAATGTAGCCACTGTGCCCATCAATTGCCGCCACTGTGCCCATCAAATGCAGCCACTGTGCCCATCAAATGCAGCCACTGTGCCCATCAAATGCAGCCACTGTGCCCATCAATCGCAGCCACTGTGCCCATCAAACGCAGCCACTGTGCCCATCAATTGCAGCCACTGTGCCCCATAAAATGCAGCCACTGTGCCCCATAAAATACAGCCACTGTGCCCATCAATTGCCACCACTGTGTCCCATCAATTGCTCCCACTGTGCCATATCAAATGCCAGTGTGCCCCCGGCCGGCCCGCCGTCTGCACTTACCTGTCTCAGTGGGACAGCTCCTTGATGTCTTCTCCCGTCCTCTCTTCCCGTCCTGTCCTATGATTGGACGCCTGGCGTCGAATCACAGCGCCTGTCGTTTCAGCCAATCAGGTGACGGGTAACAGATCCGAGCACCTGATTGGCGGAGAGGCGGTTTAGTGTTAGGAAAGCGAAGATTAATTCGCTTTTCTAACACAGCTGAGTGACCTGCGAGCGCCCAGCATGGCACTCTCTGGTCACCTATTTTGACGCCTATTAGAGCCTATGGCTCTAATCAGGTGCTTCAAAACCACCCCCTGCCACTGTAAATTCAGGCGCTGGGCACCTGAATAGGGGGTGGCAGCGACGGCCTTATCTATTGGTGCTAGAGGGGGTGGCAGGAGAGAGGGGGCAGCGCCTGTGCGCCCTTAATGCAAGGGCCGCCACTGCCCTTGTTACTACAAAAACTATCAACCCCTTGTAACTCCCATTACAAAAACACATTCGTTAGTCAATGTATTTCTTAAAGAGTCATGAAAACCGGCTATCTCTGTCAAGGTGGACAGTTGGCCGTCTAGTGGCCTACTCTCATGGTTCAACAAGAAATCAGTAAGTGGGGTGGGTGGCAAAGAGAGTATGTAGAATTTGCAGCTCTGAAAGGTACTGTCACCCAGTTTTGCAGCCTCAAGATTTGGATGGCTTCCAAGTGTATGTGCAACACTTAACAAATCAGTCAGCCGGAAACCGGATCCTATACGTGTTTTTCAATAGAGTTGGCCTTTAGTTTGTGGCACAGTTTTGTTGGTTTGAAGGATTTTCCCAGAAGAATAGTGCTGAAATTTTAATTTTGTGCGCCTGTTTCCAGTGACCTTGCTAATAATCCCTACCTTATGTGTGTAATTCATGTACCCCAAAGACATGTTTAAATAGTCTGTGGAAGCTGGGCAAATATAAGCCTGCTAGGGGTACTTAACAAGGTTTCAGTCTCGCATCTTGAAAAAAATCTCTGGATTCTTCCTTTTCCCAAGGAATAACCTTCAAGGCTTCTGTTAAATGCCAAGCCAGCCTGTCCTGAGATTTCTCTAAGCTGCTCTTGTGACCTCTGCAGAGGTCCTGAATATCTAATGGCTGCTGTGGCTGACCCCAGTGTCTTCATTCCTTACTGCTGGAAAGATAATAAGGGAGTACAAAGACAAGAGCAACCTATTAGAGATGGAGCAGGCCTAATAGGGATCCACAGCTGTTCATGACTGAAATGTATGTTTTTAACCTTGGGAAATGTATGTGCCTGGTTTCTCCCCCTCCCTGTCTCTGTCACAGAGGAGAAGGTAGCGTCATCACTTCAACATCTAAAGCAATAGTTAAAAAAAAAAAACTCAAGGACAAGGCTTAAAGAGTAACTCCACTTTTGTTAAAAAAAGAAAAAAAAAAACATCCACTCTGGGTGATCTATGTACATTGAAAGAATGTTTAAAAACTTTGTTGCAGATTCCTACCTGTTTCTGGTCTGAAAAAATATTTGGTTGCTTGACCATGTCCTGTTCAGACTGATTCTGAATAGGAGGGTCTTGTTCATTATAATCACCTGGTGCACTCTCAAGGTTCTGCTGAGAAAATTTGTAGTGTCTGCCTCCCTTTAAAAGTAATCAACCATTGGGCTATGTTTGGACATGCAACTGTTATTGCTGCACCTTTGACAGGTGGTGAGGATACAACATGTTGCCTCCTTTCCGTCTGTTATAAACCTGTAAATTCTGTACCACTTGGCCTGGTTTAGTCCCTGTAAATGCCTCACCACCTTAATGGGCATGGTTCAGTGGAAGTACTGCCTGTGATCATCTCAATAAACAATTCGGACAATATCTTTTATATCTGTTGTGCTGGCAATATTAATTTTGATATTAAACGTGTTGAGCCTGAGATAACTATTTCTTTATCATTTTTTGTCAACATTTTATTTTTTAAGATTTCTTTTAAATTCTGTTTGGGGGATAAATCTCCTTTTTTGAAGTTAGGCTGGATTCACCCAGTGCGCTGCAGTTGTTGTCTTCGCGGTTTCCGTGCGTTTAATTTGTGGTTTTGGATGCGGTCCTATAGACTTCTGTGAGGTCATGCGTTTTTGCCACGTTTTATGAAAGCACACTAAAAGTCCCGAATGCTGCATCTTTGGTGTGCTTTCACAAAGCGCGGTGAAAATGTACAACCTAATAGAAGTCTATGGAACTCCAGCTAAAACCACAGTTAAAACGCATGAAAACAGGCAAGCCTACCAGTGTGAATCTGGTTTAAACGATCAGACATTTTACAGCATGGTACCTTTCGTGAGTCAGAGACTCCTCTTCTGTATGCCTTTTTTTCACTAATGGCTCAACATCTCCAACTTCTTGGCTATGGCCCACCACTAGTACCTGCCACTACCCTATGTCCATTGGGCGCACTGGTATTGACCCCTTTTAGTAGTATTTGAGGGATGGGGGACGTGGGAGTACTTCAGTGAGCAGTGTTTTTAACCAAGTAAAATATATATATATATATATATATATATATTATTATTATTATTATTATTATTATTATTATTTCAGGTAATTGTATAGCACCATCAATTTATGCAGTGCTATATATATATATATATATATATATATATATATATATATATATACACACACACATTCACATCAATCCCTACCCTAAAGGAACTTACAATCTAAGGTCCCTAACTCATATTCATAGATAGTAGAGCCAATTTAGACAGGAGCCAATTAAACCAGCATGTACCCATATACACACACAGGCGGTCCCCGAGTTACGAACAAGATACTGTCTGTAGGTTTGTTCTTAAGTTGAATCTGTTTGTAAGTCGGAACAGGCTCATTTTTTTAAGTGTAGCTCCAGCCAGACAAACGATTTTAAGCTTTTTGGATAGCATAGGGAAGGGTTAACACCCCTGTAACATTGGCTTAGCTGTCTGTGCCCCTGTTCAGAAGATTTCTCCTCACTTTCTGTACCAATGACAACTGGATTTTGAACATTTTGGGTTGTTGTGGAAACAAGCCTTGGTGATAAAGCTTCAGTGGAGATACCTTTTTCCCATAATAACTCTTACAGGAGTGTATTTGCTTTCCTAGGGGTATATATATATTCCAAAAGTATTGGGATGCCTGCCTTTACATGAACTTTAATGGCATCCCAGTCTTAGTCTGAAGGGTTCAATATTGAGTTGGCCCACCCTTTGCAGCTAACAGCTTCAACTCTTCTGGGAAGGCCGTCCACAAGGTTTAGGGGGTGTGTCTATGGGAATGTTTGACCATTCTTCCAGAAGCGCATTTGTGAGAGCAGGCACTGATGTGGATGAGAAGTCCTGACTCCCAGTCTCCACTCTTATTCATTCCAAAGGTGTTCTATGGGGTTGAGGTCAGGACCAAGTCAAGTTTCCCCACCCAAAACTCACTCATCCATGTCTTTATGGACCTTGCTTTGTGCACTGGTGTGCAGTCATGTTGGAACAGGAAGGAGCCATCCCCAAACTGTTCCCACAAAGTTGGGAGCATGAAATTGTCCAAAATGTCTTGGTATGCTGTTGCCTTAAGAGTTACCATCGCTGGAACTTAGGGGCCAAGATCAACCTCTGAAAAACAACCCCACACCATAATCCCCCCTCTACCAAATCTGCATATTATCAGGAAGGCCAACAGATTTGATCAGCCATTGATTATAGTGGTTGTAACGCACATTATTAGGACTAGAGTTCTCCTTTAGTCAGTCCCCTCTTCTACATGACTAAATCTCTTTGAATCTCAGACAACAAAACCACATCCATCTTGGATTTATTGTGTCCATAAAAGATGGCGTATAGTGCCATGAACTCATTCCATACAAGGTTGCCCGTAAATAATCCCCTGCGCTATTTCTATACATTTTATGGTTCCCTAACAGCATGTTTCATCTATATAGCACCATACATCGTGTTGTGTAATACCAAAAATCAATCCCTCCAACATTGGACACAGTGTGTGTGGTTGCTTTTGTAGTTTGTTTTTTTTTGTTTTTTTTATTCAATTGGCTTTCTCCTGTACAACTACACTGTTTACATATTTTTATTTTTTAAAATCTGTTTATTAGACAAAACAAATCTTTTGTGGGGAGATTGTACACAAGAGATGTAATGATTTCTGCGTTTACTCAGCAAAGGATTAATGAGGCTGTAATAGCTATTAGTGATTAGCAATTGAACAGTTGTTATTGATCAATAATGTCTATATCATGGCGTTTACCCTAAATGTCTTGCGAGATCTGAAGGAGCCAGTGCCAGCCTTCCTTTCCACTTTCATCTTCTCTCCTCCTGGCCTCCCCTGTCCCCGACACGTCAGGTGCCATATGCAATCATTTGTCTGTCAAACAATTTTCCTCCCCATTAAGTTTTATGCTTTTTAGCTGATGCGCGGCGGAAGTCCTGCACCTTTCTGCTGAGGCGGCTGATCTTTTTTACCGCGCTGCCCGTTTAATCTGCTGTTAAGTCTTGTAAAACCGTTTTACTCATTCAAGGGATGGCTTTTAACGCAATATATCTTTTTTTTCTTTTCTTTTTAATCACAGGCAAAGCTTTGACCTTCTTACTGCTGCAGCCACCTAGCCCCAAGCTCCCCCCTCACAGCACCATCCGCAGGACAGCTATTGATCTGATTGGACGTGGCTTCACGGTGTGGGAGCCGTATATGGATGTATCGGCCGTGCTGATGGGGCTTTTGGAACTTTGTGCTGATGCAGAAAAGCAGCTTGCTAAGTAAGTCCTTTCTCGCAGGGTGCCTGGAACTAATATCACAATGAGATTATTCTTTTATTTATTTATTTATTTTTTTACTTGTACCTAATTTAAAAAAATGAAAGGAACCTTTATGGAGGAGGAATGGGAGGTTGCCATTGTCCATTTCATTCCGCAAATGCTACCCATCTGACTGTGGTGCTGAATCACTGATCTCATGTACATAGAGTGGAAGTTCTGACTTCTCAGACTTCTACTGCACCCAATGACCCAACTTTGGCCAACAATCCCATCTTTGGGCCAGCCATGACCCTCTTGACCTCAAACAATTCTCGTTCCTGTTCAGAAACTCAAAGTATTGAAGCCAGAGGATCAAATGACAGCCAGGCATCTGGCAATTTTAGGTAAAGTTAGCAATGGCAGAGGAGACACTGGAATGTCTATTGCCAGCCCTAGACACCAAAAAGCTAAGAACTAAATTGAGTAGGATAACTCAGTGAGAGGCATTACATCAGCTGGTGGACAGGTTCACCCAATGGAGCAAGAAATAAATGTCATAGCTTTTCAGAAATATAAAATGTAATTTTTTTTTTATTTTGAATATTTAAATTTTGTATGTAAGATATTAAAGCTTTAGTCTACCCAAAGGTGTTATTTAAGATAGAGGTGGACTCTAGTGGGCCGACTTCTGTCTCTTCAGGCCTTCGGAGGAGAATATCTCCACCATATTTTCCTTTTCTGTTCCTGTCCACCTTGGTGTGCTGGTGTTCTTGTCTACATTCAGGTTTTGACACTTCATTTACATTTTCCGTAAAATAAAGGACTTTAGGCCTCAAGATATTTTTTTTCCGCCGAGGCGGGTGATATCATTAGGCTTCCCGTCTCACCTGGACCAGCGAGTACTTTTGTTTGGATATCCTGTTTACACCTTGCTTTTGCTTTGGCTTTGCTTCAAAAATGATACCCCATGCAGCTTCAGTGGTGCTTCAATGCCTCCAAAGCAGTCTATGGCATAGCTCGCTTGAAGCCCCACGAAAGGCTCATTAAAGCCCCACTGAAGCCTCATCAAAGCACCAAGCAAAAGCAAGATGTAAACAGGACTGTAAGCTAACCATTTTATTTAGAGACTAGAGCTTTGACTGGTATTCAGAGAGCTTTAACAAAGTGTGTTTGACGCAACTGTAAACTAGCCCTTAAAGTTTTTGACGCCCAGTGTCCATGACTTCTTAAAATTCAAACAGAGAATGTGATAACACCTTTAAAGAAAAAAGTATATAACCATATACCAGGGGTGTGGGACTTTGTGTGAAGCATATGACAACCCAGAGAATAATGGGGTGAGTATAAAGGAATTTTATTACACATTGCATTATACATACATATTCAAAGTAGCAAAGGTGATTTAACATACATAGGTAATAAGACTATTGAGCACAGTTCATAATACATATGCTAGTAACAAGAAAAGTATGCATGAATCACAATAATGACTCTAAATTGATAATAAAATGATCATATCATATGGTAAAAAATATTTGGTAGAAATATTTGGTATATGGTTATATACTTTTTTCTTCAAACATAAATGGGATGGATATCTATGTCCTTACCAGGTCATGATATCATATAAAGTCCCTAGGGATGGAAATACATGTTCTCACCAGATCATGGCTTCCTGAAAGTCCCTAAATCCCCCCCCTTTCCCCAATTATTTTGTATAACACCTTTAAAGGCTAGGGCATGTATACAGACCTGGGAAGTTAGTTATGGAGGTCCCATCTCTGGAGTTATAAAAAACTGTTAATGGCTTAGAAGAGGGTAAAAGTGCAAAGTATTGAAATGGTTAAGCAGTTACAGAATTTCTCATTTTTTTTGGGGGGGGGGGGGGCGGGGGATAAAGGTATTAACTAAGCCTAGGTTCACATTAAAATGCGGTGATGGAAACCCACAATTCATGCGCATTTCGCACATGGCATTCACATTGCACTGCCCTTGCGATCTGTAATGGGTGTCAGTGCAATCTTAACGACACCCCGAAAACAGGTCGCAAACACAGTGCGCTTGCCTGCATCGGTTCACATGGTACAAAATGAACATGCAATCCAGTTGCATGACTTTGGTATGATATGAGCCTGTTTAAAATGACTGGGCTTAAATCACACCGCACTGAATCACATGTGAGTTGAACAGGAATGTAATGCAGTTCCTGTGAGATTCATGTGCGGTTCATTGTGTGAACCAAGGCTGAATTAATAAAAGCAGGCAATTACATGCACCTCTGTTAGTAATAATTGGTTTGTCCCAACCCTCGAGCTTCCACTTTTGCTGCACAGCTTGGTCTTTTAACCTCTTGACAACCGGGCCATAGCTGAATGACGGCTACAGCGCGGCTCGATAACTCTGGGAGGGTGTACATTGACGTCCTCTCAGAATCGTGCTCCCCCGCGCCCCCTGGGGCGCACACACAGGAGTATTCGTGACTGCCAAGTCCAGATGACCCGGCGCATCACAGATCACAGTAAATGGCCACTGACAGCTGCCGTTTACCACGTGATCGCTCAGCCAAATTACGGAGCGATCACTTGTGAACAAGCCGATGTCCTGTCCGGTTCCTCTCTCCCCTCTCTGTACCGATCGGTACAGTGTGAGCGGAGAGGGGAGAGATCGGTTGCAGCAGCGCTGTGGGCTGGATCTGTAGTGCCCACACCGCTGATCTGTGCCCATTGCAGCCTCATCTATCCCTCTATGCTCAGCCATCCCCTCTGTCTTACTCATCCATCCATCCATGCTCTGCCATCCCCTCAGCAATACTCATCCATCCACACCCAGCAAAAATCATTCATCCATCCATTTATAATCAGCCATCCTTCTGTCATACTTATCCATCCATCCATCCATACTCAGCCATCCACACTCAGCAAAACTTGTCTATCCATATATCCTCAGCCATCCACACTCAACAATACTCATCCATCCACACCCACCAATAATCATTCATCCATCCATGCTCAGCCATTCCTCTGTCATACTCATCCATCCATCCATCCATGCTCAGCCATCCAGTCTCCTCAATACTCATCCATCCATCCATGCTCAGCCATCCATACTCAGCAATACTCATCCTTCATCCATGCTCAGCCATCCCATCCACCCCCAGCCATACTCAGCCTTTCTCAGCAATACTCAGCCGTACTCAGCCACCCCATCCATACTCCGCCATCCACATTTATGGCTCAACCATGCTCAGCCATCCCCATCCACGGCTCATCCATGCCACTACAGTGCCTCACAAAAGTGTAATTGGTAGTAAAATTAGATTTGAGAAATGTATGCCCCTAGAACACCTGATGTTGCTCCCCGCATGTTGGGCCTCTGTATGTGGCCAGGCTGAAAAGTCTCCCACATGTGGTATCACCATACTCAGGAGGAGTAGGAGAATCTATTTTGGTGTGTGATTTTTGGTATGTACATGCTATGTGTTAGAAATATTGTATAAATGGACAACTTTGTGTTAAAAAAAATGCGTTTTCATTTTCTTTCCACATTTTTCAAAAAGTTGTAGAAAAAAAATGACATCTTCAAAAGACTTATGCCTCATAGATTATATGTTTGGGGGGGGGGGGGTCTTTCCAAAATGGGGTCATTTTTGGGGGGGTTCCATTGTCCTGGTGCTCCAGGGCCTTTAAAAGTGAAAGAGGTAGTCAGGAAATTAGATGTGTAATTTATGCTCCAGAAAGCCTGAAGGTGCTCCCTGCATGTTGGGTCTCTCTGTGGCCACTCTGTGTAAAAGTCTCACATGTGGTATCGCCATACTCAGGAGGAATAGCAGAATGTGTTTTGGGGTGTAATTTGTGGTATGCATATGCTGTGTGTGAGAAATAACCAGCTAATATGACAGTTTTGTGGGGGGAAAAAAATCCTTATTTTGCAAAGAATTGTGGGAAAAAAATTACAAGACCAAATATACACCAATTTGGGTTATTTTTACCAAAGATATGTAGCAGTATAAATTTTGGCCAACATTTATGAAGAAAAATGGCTAATTTGCAAAAAATTTTAACAGAAACAAAAATGCATTTTTTACAGAATTTTCAGTCTTTTTTTTTTTCTTTATAACGCAAAAAATAAAAAACCCAGCGGTGATTAAATACCACCAAAAGAAAGCTCTATTTGTATGGAAAAAAAGGAAAAAATTTCATATGGGTACAGTGTTGCATGACTGAGTAATTGTCATTCAAAATGTAAGAGCACCGAAAGCTAAAAATTGGTCTGGTTAGGAAGGGGGTTAAAGTGCCCAGTGGTTAAAGGAAGTTACAAAAAATCACTACAGGATCAAAAGGTAAAAAACAATATGACAATGAAAAATGAATGCAATGAATGAATGTTAATGCAACTGACAGACTGCATCATATATATATGTAATTTTTTATTTTGCCTTTTTTTATTTTGCCAGTACCATGATGTTGGGGGGGGGGGGGGGGGTTCCCACCGTGTGGGTGCTGTTCATATATTTAGATAATTTAGATAATTTAAAATATTCAGTTATTGTAGAACCTACAGAGGAGGAGAGGGGTAAGTGTAAATTGAGATACCTCAAAAAGACCAAGACACACCGAACCATGTGGAAGTCCATCTCAAGATTGTTCCTAATGATGGCTCTCAAAGATCTCACTGCTCATACATATAGTGTTGGGTCCAGAATGTTTCCAGCTGCAATCATTCCTGTGTATCCTTGCTATCTTCCCAACCCATGGTAGGCTGCATGAAGAGCTTCACATCATAGCTGGTAGCCAAGGCACTCTAAACCTTTTGAATCATGAAAACTTAGCATAACCCTCTGGAGCAAACCAACAGAGAGTGTCTAAAGATAAACTTAATACAGAGATTGTTTAGAGAGATCATGATCATACAGCACAGGGCATAGGCTGTTTGACAGCCCTTATACTCTCTCCCCCCCATCCTAGCAGGTTCTATAAGATGCTCTCTTCTGAATCTGATTCCGTTTTTTTTGGGGCCTGTCTGCGTTATTTCCAGTGTTTTGCTGTTTTACACCTCTCAATTGCTTTGCTTAGGGACGTCTCATGGTCAAAAGTCCTGGGTGGCTTAACTCCAATGTAAAAATGCAAATAAAAGCAAAGGAGAAGGCCTTCAAAAAATTACAAGGCTGAGGGATCATCCTCAGCATTTAAACTTTACAATGAATGCAACAAGAAATGTAAGGGTGCAATTAGGGTGGCTAAGATAGAACACGAAAGACACATAGCGGAAGAGAGCAAAAAAATTCCCAGAGGACAGAATTAGAAACAGACTTGAAAAACTTAACATTATTAGGTCACTGGGAACAGGTGGCTTACACCCGAGGTCTTTGGAAACTCAGTCAAGTAATTGCCAGACCATTGTTCCCAATTTTTACTGACAGTCTACTGACTGGAATGGTACCAGCTGATTGGAGAAAAGCCAATGTAGCACCAATATTTAAAAAAAGGACCAAAATACATCCCTTTGAATTACAGACCAGTTAACCTAACATCAATTGTATGCAAGCTCTTGGAGGGGATAAGGGACTATATACAAGATTTTATTACTAAAAACGGTATCATTAGCAGTAACTCATCATTGATTCATGAAGATTCGTTCCTGCCAAACCAATCTATTAACCTTCTATGAGGACGTGAACTGCCATCTAGATAAAGGAAGGCCGGTAGACGTGGTGTATCTGGATTTTGCAAAAGCATTTGACACAGTTCCCCATAAACGTTTACTGTACAAAGTAAGGTCCGTTCAGAGGGTTCTGATAAATGGGGAGTACTCGGAATGTTCAGGGGTGGAAAGTGGGGTCCCCCAGGGTTCTGTCCTGAGACCAATCCTATTTAATTTGTTCATAAATGACCTGGAGATTGGGGTAAACAATTCAATCTCTATTTGCGGACGACACTAAGCTAAAAAGGGCAATAATTTCTCCTTGCAGGATGTGGAAACCTTGCAAGTAGGTCTGAACAAATTAATGGGGAGGGCAACTACATGGCAAATGAGGTTTAATGTGGAAAAATGTAAAACAATGAATTTGGGTGGCAAAAATATGAATGCAATCTACTCTGGGGGAATCAAGGATGGAAAAGGACCTAGTAGAAGGCTCAATGTCATGCAATGCCAAGCTGCTGCTAACAAAGCAAACAGAATATTGGCATCCATTAACAAGTGGATCAACTCCAGAGATAAAGCGATAATTCTCCCGCTCAACACGACTCTGGTCCGCACCTGGAGTATGCTGTCCAGTTCTGGGCACCAGTCCTCAGGAAGGATGTACTGGAAATGGAGCGAGTCCAGAGAAGGGCAACAAAACTAATAAAGGGTCTGGAGGATATTAGTTATGAGGAAAGGTTGCGAGCACTGAACTTATTCTCTCTGGAGAAGAGACGCTTGAGAGGGGATATGATTTCAATTTACAAATACCGTACTGGTGACCCCACAATAGGGATAAAACTTTCGCGAAAGGAAGTTTAATAAGACATGTGGCCACTCATTAAAATTAGAAGAAAAGAGGTTTAACCTTAAACTGTGTAGAGGGTTCTTTACTGTAAGAGCGGCAAGGATGTGGAATTCCCTTCCACAGACGGTGGGCTCAGCGGGGAGCATCGATAGTTTAAAAAAACTATTAGATGAGCACCTGAACGACCGCAGCATACAGGGATATACAATGTAATAATGACATATAATCACACACATAGGTTGGACTTGATGGACTTGTGTCTTGTTTCAACCTCACCTGCTATGTAACACAATCTTTTTTTTTTTTTCTAAACTTTTCTATGCAAACTTTGACAAATGAACTCGCAGCTCTGAATAAAAAATAGTTTGATCATTATTTTCTGCAAAACAGTAGGACATGTACACACGGTAACCTTATTTTATGTGCTGAAATAATATCCAGATGAAATTGTAGTATAGACTTGCTAGCAAAATTTACCATAAAAGACACACAGGTACAATGCGAAATAAAGGCCTCTGTCTCTTGAAGGAAAGTTTATAAAGGAACTGTGGGATGCTCTCATCCTGGTCCTTGGTGACATACCACCACAGAGAGTTCTGTCACCGGCGTGTAATACGAGCCCCACACCTCTTATCTTTGCTCCTGCTCTCATCGCTCCCGTTATCTTCCAGCTGCAATTATTCTTCACAACGCACAAGGTGCAGAGAGAGATGTCACACTTCTCAACCATTAAAATTTCTAATATTATTTTGTCCCCGAGTGAAGATTAAGGTATCCCCCTGCAAGCAGGATTCTTGCTTATAGCCAAAGAAAGACATCATCCTAATATGGATAGGGTCACGGCTGAAATGATTTCAGGCCAGTGTTTGCGGAATAATCGCATCATCCACACAATATGTGCATCTGGCATTGTTCAGCATCTAGTTAAAGCTATTATCATGAAGCATGGAGTACAGAGTGATTTTATATGAGGCTCACCTTCTAAACAGCAGAGTTTACAGTACGAATTATTGTCTGTCAGCTTTTATTAAGTGCACCAAGTACATTTATGGCCTGTGCTGCTTTAAGCTGGGTTCACACTATTGTGAATTGGATGCGGGTTTCCCCGCGTCCAATTTCACAATAGCAGGAGATTTTGACCTGTTCACATATCTCTGCTGTGGCTCCGGTGCGAATGTGCACAGGAGCCCTGTGTGTCTATTCGTCCATTTCAGGTCAGAATCCAGTCAAAAATTCAGGCTGAAATTGGACCTGAAACGGCGAATGGGGGACCTCTGTTGCGAGCCGCATGCAAAGATAGTATGAACCCAGCCTCAAAGTAGATGACATTTAGTTTACTAAAATGCACATCTGTGCCTCTGCTCACATCCAGCCTCTTTCAACTAAATCCTGTCTACATACATGTGTATCATTGGCTGCATACCCTTGTTCTGGATGAATGGTGGACCATGCCTGCTCAATATGTGTTAGCATGGCTGCTTGTAGTTTCTACCAGGGGCACATGTGACATGGTAACAACAGAGAAGCACAACTGGGAGACGGTTGTCGCCACATAGAAGACACCTGATCAAGGACCTGCATGGCAAGATCACCAGGTATTATCTTAATGAAAGCTGCAACCTTAAAAGAATTGCTAGCGCCTTTCCTCCAGCCTGACAAGGCGGCAACTCCAACAAAGATGAAAACTTGAACTTGAGCACAGAGAAGATCTGGTTTGACAAATATGACGCTGCAGAGAGACAGTATAATGAAGCCTAAGCATGACTTGAACCAGCGCTCACATTCAGTCACAGCAGGAGAAGTAAGCACAATCAGGGACATTGCCAGAACCAGGGAGTATATCTGGAAATCACACGGCTTAGGCATGGCCACTGTTCCCAGCAGCAATAGGGACAACAGTGACCTCCTGGTCCAGTGACCTCCTGGTGCCAATTTAGAGCACAAGAACCAGAATTGAGGGATCTGCAGCTCATCATCCCCAAACTGGAAAGCCAAATCAGTACGGGAGTGTAAGAGGACAAGGGGCCACACAGTGAGATTGGAGGAGAAGTGGTTTAACCTTAAGCTATGTGGGGGGTTTTCATTGTCAGGGCAGTAGGTATGTGGAACTCTTCCAAAATTGGTGTCAGCAGGAAGTATGGATAGTTTTAAAGACTCTTGGGTGTGCATCTTAGCGAACACAAGGGGTATGGGAAATGACTATCTACATGAACACACACCCACATAGGTTGAACTAGATGGACCATTGTCTTTATTTAACCCTACCAACTATGTACGTTGGAGAAAACTGCTACTTCAGACAGAGGGGCTCCAGGGCATCCACATATGTGCAAACTTCCAGCTCCAGGACCAGCCAAACCTCTTCCCAAGAAAGGGAAGGATGCCAAAGTCACTAGAATCAGAAAATAGAGACTGAAGCAGTATGCAGAGAAGAAATCCAAGAAGCCAGCACCCATAGTAAAATTCTTCATCTTGGTTTATGTGATAAACCTGGCAAAGTTGGAGAAATGTGTTTTCTCGGTTCAGATGTGTGTCACTTCATCAAGATGAAGCTGCAGGTACAGAGCGTGTTGGAAGATGACAAACTGAGAACCGATATCCTTGAGATGGATGTCTGGAAGTTATAAGATTGTGTACAGTTTGGACACTGCAACATTCAACAAGATCTAACATAACCTCTAAGGCCTGGTTCACACCTATGCAGTTTGCATTTGGTAGTTTCTGCAGTGCTTTTTTCTGTTTGTTTTGTGGTTTTACACACATGATTTTACCGCGATTTTGCGTTTTTTTTTTGTTTTGTTTTTTTTATGACAATTTGTTGAGCAGATAAAAAAACGCAAATCGTGGTAAAATCACGGCAAAAACACACTACATGCTTTTCTACAGCTTCTCCATTAAAGTCTATTGAACCAAAAAAGCAAAAAAAAAAACGTTTTGCATTTGAAAAGGTCCCTGACTCTTTCCAAAACAGTGACTGAAAAAAGCATAAATGTGAACGGGTCCCATAGGAAACCATTTTAAATAAACTGTAGTGCGTTTCTGCAAAAAACGCATTGATTTGAACTGAACCGAAAGGCTGGACTGTTCAATAAACAGCAGTGAAACCTCAAAAAAAAATAAAATTTGAAATTACATTCATGTGTTATTGCTTACATTTGATTTTTTTTTTAAATTTAGTTTAGATTTTCTTTATGCAACCGTCTGCATACACCATTTTGGTCTTTCAGAATTTAGCAGCAGCCGTAATTGAAGGTCACTTACACCTGGTTAGCACCTTATGACTCCAAAGACAGAGCTAGGTTAAACACCCTCTCTTCATTTGTCATTGTGGTGCAATGTAACTACAGTATCGTATTAATGAAGGTGTGTATTTTGTGTGAGGTTAAGGGGAATGCACCTTGCTTTAGAGCCAAAAGGTTAGATTGTATGTTGAGCACCAAAGGGTTTGGGGTTCACAGGGTGCTTAGAAAGAAAGGTATGTGCACCTGGCTATCTAACATGCAACAGCCATTCGTCTGTCCAGGCAGACTGTTTGATCAGTCAGTATGACGCACGCTTTTTTTTTAGGGTGGGTAGCAGTTGGTAGAGCCTAAAGCAGAGATCCACCTGGGTAAAGAAAAATTAAAAGTCAGCAGCTACAAATACTGCAGCTGCTGACTTTTAATATAAGGACCCTTACCTGTCCTTGAAGCCCGCGATGTCGGCAGCCGAAGCCGACCCGTCCCTTGGCTCCGGTTGGAAGCGCCGGCATCATTACTAAGGGAAACGGGAAGTGAAGCCTACTGTGCATGCCCTAGTCACGCTCCGCTTTTCTAAATGGTCCCTGCTGTCTTCTGGGACCTGTGTGTCTCCCAGAAGGCAGCGGGGGGAAAAGGAGGATGCAATGTGCATCGATCTTTCCCCGGAAGTGGGAGCAGATACCTGGATTTGACCGGTATCTGCTCCCCCCTCCCCCCTGAAAGGTGCCAAATGTGGCACTAGAGTGGGGGAGGAATCCGATCAGTGGAAGTTCCATTTATGGGTGGAACTACGCTTTAAAGTGGTTGTAAACCTCAGTCATGATATCTGAACAAAGCACATGTATCTGTAGTAATTACTTTATCTCCAAAGCTCTAAGACCCCTTTCACACTGAGGCAGTTTTCAGGCATTTTAGCGCTAGATAAAGCCTCTAAAAAGCACCTGAAAACTGCCTCCCATTCATTGCAATGAGTGATTTCACAATTTCACACTGGGGTGGTGCACTTGCCGGACCTTAGAAAAAGTCCTGCAAGCAGCATCTTTGGGGCGCTCCCAAAACGCCTGTGCCTAAATGAATGGGCAGCACTTTGAAAGAGCCGCAAAACTGGACTTTTTCCCCTTTTTTTAAGGTCACATTGTCACATGACCTTACAAAATCTGCCCCGCTAGCGCCCGAAAAAGCGCCACTAAAACACTGCTAAAGCACCGCAAAAATGACCAGCGCTTTAGTGCTGTTTTTGCGGTGCTGCAGTGTGAAAGGGGTCTTTGTGCCGTTTCTCTATGGTGCTTCGTTCCTCTGTTATCAGCATGAGTCACTTCTGAGAAGTTTTCCGACACATGAGATAAAAGACTTTAAAAGTCTCTCTCCACCCCCTCCTCTCTGCTCCTCACAGAAGCAGAAGGATTGTATCACAAGTCACAGCAATGGAATAAATCCTCCTACATAAGTTTTACCTGTTTATCTGCAGCCATCCCTTCTCTACACTGGCAACTATGAGAGTTATCACCATAGGCTTGCCTTGAATGTAACCATTTTGGGAAGGCAGCCAGTTTATTTCTGCTTTAAAGCGGAGTTGCACCCAAAAGTGGAAACTCTGCTTGAAGTACTCCTCGCCCCCTTACATGCCACATTTGGCACGTAATTTTTTTTGGGTGGGTGGGTGCCTAGTTTTGAGTGGGACTTCCTGTCCCACTTCCTGCTTCCGACTTCAGGCCGCTTAGGCAACTCATCCTCCTCCCCTAGGCAGCCCCTCCCTCTCTGCAATCTTCTGGAACACTTCACAGGTCCCAGAAGATTGCCTGACAACTCAGAGAGGGCAGCGTGACCCAAAGAATGCGCAATGTGCGCCCGGCCGTGAAGCCGCAAGTTGTCATGGTTGGGTGCCCACAGTTTCTATGGCGGTGCCGCGGAGAGGAGCCGAGCTCCGTGCGACCGCATTGCTGGACTGTGGGGCAGGCGAGTGTCTGTTTATTTAAAGTTTTAATAAGCGAAAAAAAAACCTGGAACTCCGCTTTAAGTGTAGCACCCTCTAGTGTGTGTTAGAGTTAATGTAGGTTTGTTAGTGCAGATTGGTTAGTGTAGGAAAATTTGGCTTGGCTGAGAACCAGGCCTTGGTTGAATCTGGGTCAGGGCTGAGTGACTCAGGGAGGCTGGATGACTCGGCAAACAGTTTCTCTGGTGCCTCCCCCTGTCTCTGAAACCTTGGAGAAGCTTCCAGATGTAGTAGGTGAAGTTTAGGAGGAGCTGCTTGGCATTTTTATGAAGTCCTCGACCTGCCCCAAGCAAGAAGGGTGTGGAAGGGGTTAGGCACCTCCATAAATAGGCATGAGTCATGCCAACAGGGGCAGTCAGATGGAAGATGGAAATGGAGTGTTGAGGAGGCTGTTGGTGGCCTTTGAGGGTGCCCCCTAGTTTGGGGGTAGTGACCTAGGGCTCTGGTGCTGGATGGATCCCCCACAACACATGGGGAGAAAACCCTTCCTGGAGGCACAGGAGCAAGTCGGCATGTCTAGGAGGTCTCCTGAAAAGTCAGGGCTGGTGAGTGTCAGTCTGGGAGGACTGTGGAGAGAGAAAGTGTCAGTCTGGGAGGACTGGGGAGAGAGAGATTGTCGGTCTGGGAGGGCTGTGGAGAAGTTAGCCAGGAGGGCTAGTGAAAGGGGCATCTGCAGCCAGGCGGGCTGGCAGTGCCTGAAAAGGTAGGTGGTGCTGGGATCAGTAGCCACAAGAATGTATATTGGACACATTTATCATGCCCAGCAATTCAGAAGCCATTGGGGTTGATTTACTAAAACTGCAGAGTGCAAAAAATGGTGCAGCTGTGCATGATAGCCAATCAGCTTCTAACTTAACCCCTTGCCACCGAGCGTACACAGATACGCAGCCTCGGCTTTCGGGGGTTATACCGGGATGATACCCCCAGCTGCAGGCATCATCCCAGTACCATTTTTTAGAGCCAGCGATCGGCTTTCCAGGTATAACAACCGATGAGGCTAAAAGCCGCTCGGCTGTTATACCGGAGGAGCAGGAGGGGATGTCCCCCCCCCTCCCGCCGCCTCCCCCATTGCTCTCAATGGGCCTCCCGTCCCACCGGGAGACCCGATCAACAATCCGCCACCTCCGGTGGCTAGGGACAGACTGGCACGAAGCTGGTAACGGCTTTGTTACAGTCTCCTGATTGTAAACACGGTAGCGACGTCATGACGTCACTTCGCGTTTACTCGGCTGCCAATGGCACCGGTTTTAAAAAAAATATACAGTATTCAGAATCTGCAAAAACGGTGATCTGAATACTTTGAAGTGCAAAGGAGGGATCGGGGGTCTTTTAGACCCCCGATCCCTCCATAAAGAGTACCTGTCACCACCTATTACTGTCACAAGGGATGTTTACATTCCTTGTGACGGCAAGAAAAGTGATCAAATTTTTACATTTTTTTTAAACACAATTTATTAATATAAAAATAAATAAAATAAATAAGAAATTTTTTTTTTTAATTTTTAAGTAATTTTCTAGCAAAAAATACGGATTTTAACTTGTAAACACCAAATGTCAAAAATAGGCTTAGTCATGAAAGGGTTAAACTTGTTCAATTATGCTTTGACCAAAAAAAAATAAAACTGGAAGTTGATTGGTTTCTTTTCATTCAGATACATTTACCAGTAGGTGGTTTGTAAAAGGGAAAGGGGCCCGGGTAATTTAAGCAGACCCTGTATTTTACTGAAAGGTGCACTTTAGAAGGTCATTTGGTAATAAAGAGCTATGTGCCTTTTGCCGGTTATCATTATCAGCACCGTGTCTTTTTAGCTTTGTAAATGCGGTTATGCGTTCATAAAAAGCAGCATTTTCATTTCCTCCCCATTGGTGATCTGCAGTAAAACATGCCTTAACTTAAGTTGACCTTCTGTGTAATTTAATTAGGATAGAAATGTATTTATGTTTTGCTATGTTAAGGTTACATAGTAAATGGCTTTCATTTTTACAGGAGTAAATATAGCCGTAGTCTCCCTAAACAACAATGTATTTTCACTCTGAATAGTTTTAGAATATAATGTTACATTATACTTTCAGCTTGCTGTGGCTGCTCTACTCATGCAAGTGTGTCGCATCATACAATGCATCCAGAAAGTATTCACAGCGCTTCACTTTTTCCACATTTTGTTATGTTGCAGCTTTATTCCAAAATGGATTCAATTCATTATTTTCCTCAAAATGCTACAAACAATACCCCATAATGACAACATGAAATAAGTTTGTTTGAAATCTTAGCAAATGTATTAAAAATAAGAAACGGAAAAAAAAATGTTCAGTACATAAGTATTCACAGCCTTTGCTCAATACTTTGTTGAAGTACCTTTGGCACCAATTACAGCCTCAAGTCTTTTTGAGTATGAAGCTACAAGCTTGGCACACCTATTTTTGGGCGGTTTCTCCCATTCTTCTTTTGCAGGACCTCTTAAGCTCCATCAGGTTAAATGGGGAGCGTCAGTGCACAGCCATATTTGGATCTCTCCAGAGATGCTCAATCGGGTTCAAGTCTGGGCTCTGGCTGGTCCACTCAAGGACATTTACAGAGTTGTCCCGTACCCACTCCTTTGCTATCATGGGTGTGTGATTAGGGTCGGTGTCCTGTTGGAAGATGAACCTTCGCCCCAGTCTGAGGTCCAGAGCGCTCTGGAGCAGGTTTTCATCAAGAATGTCTCTGCATATTGCTGCATTCATCATTCCCTCGATCCTGACTAGTCTCCCAGCTCCTGCAGCTAAAAAACATCCCCATAGCATGGTGCTGCCACCACCATGCTTCACTGTAGGGATGGTATTGGCCAGGTGATGAGCGGTGCTCATGACATGACGCTTGCCATTCAGGCCAAAGAGTTCAATCTTTGTTTCATCAGACCAGAGGATTTTGTTTCTCTTGATCTGAGTCTCCTTCAGGTTTCGGCAAACTCTAGGCGGGCTGTCGTGTGCATTTTACTAAGGTGAGGCTCCTGTCTGGCCACTCTACCATACAGGCCTGATTGGTGGAGTGCTGCAGAGATGGTTATTCTTCTAGAAGGTTCTCCTCTCTCTCCACAGAGAGAGGCTGAAGCTCTGTCAGAGTGACCATTGGGCTCTTGGTCACCTCCCTGACTAAGGCCCTTCTCCCCTGATCGCTCAGTTTGGCCGGGTGGCCCGCTCTAAGAGCAGTCCTGGTGATTCCAAACTTCTTCCATGTACAGATAATGGAGGCCACTGTGCTCATTGGGACCTTCAATGCTGCAGAAATTTTTCTGTACCCTTCCCCAGATCTGTGCCATCCTGTCTGAGGTCTACAGACAATTCCTTGGATTTCATGGCTTGGTTTGTGCTCTGACATGCACTGTTAACTGTGGGACCTTATATAGACAGGTATGTACCTTTCCAAATCATGTCCAATCAACTGAATTTACCACAGGTGGACTCCAAACAAGCTGTAGAAACATCTCAATGATTATCAGTCATGGCAAAGGCTGTGAATACTTATGTACATGGGATTTTTTTATTTTTATTTTAGAAATTTGCAAAGATTTGAAATAAACTTTTTTTACGTTGTCATTATGGGGTATTGTTTGTATAATTTTGAGGAAAATAATGAATTTAATCCATTTTGGAAAAAGGATGTAATGTAACAAAATGTGGAAAAAGTGAAGCGCTGTGATTACTTTCCAAATGCACTGTATATCATTGATGCAACCACATCCTAGGTCTCCATGTCCTACATATCTTTAAAGCAAATCTGTTCTCTTTTTTACAGTTTATCATATTTAATTTTTTGTTTATTATTATATTTATAAGCTACTATTGCTATTTTGTTTTTCAATGTGCAATATACAGTGCTGTCAACACTGATCCTGGATATGCTACCTAGTGGGTCACTAATGTGGAGTAAGCCTTCGGGACACAAATTCACACCTTTTGCAGACTTCACTGATACCATTCTTGTTCCAGTTCAGTGACCCATAGTGACCTTCTTCGGGAAGAAGCCATACAGCGAAACATGTAGAAAACTTGAACGTGACTACAGTAAACCATTGTCATTTACAGGATGTCTTGTACTCATCCTTGGCCATGAGTATACTGAATGTACTGTTTTTATTGATGTAATTCGTTTATTAAAAATTGTATATACTTTCCTTTTATATTTTGTCCCTTTGTGTATTTCTGCACCTTGAGAGTCCCATATCCTCTCCATGTTTTTTTTTCTCTCATCTAAAAATGGGATGTTGGTGCCATATTTTTGCAAACCTTAACATCGATCGCTGACCACACAATTTTCCCATATATACATACACATACTAGGACCAATTAGGATAGGCGCAAATTAAACTACCAGCATGTCTTTGGAGTGTGCAAGGAAACTGTAGTACCCGGAGGAAATCCATTTTGATCTGTTTATGAAATGCAGCCAAATCCTGTATTCAGCTATGTTGGAAACAATCTATCTCTCTACCTATCTGTCTTGACAAACTTGGTGGCTGCCTCAAACCATACAGATGAACAGTTTTGCAGAATGCAGTTTTATTGGACAGAATTCACCTTCACAGCAGACTTTCAGGCCCTTTAATGCCCTGTACACACGACCGGTTTTTCCGACGGAGTTCTGTCGGAATTCCACTCAAGCTGTCTTGTATACACACGGTCACACCAAATTCTGACCGTCCAGAACGCGATGACGTACAACACGTACGACGGGACTAGAAAAAGGAAGTTCAATAGCCAGTAGCCAATAGCTTCCGTCTCGTACTTGCAGAACATGCGTCGTTTTTGGTCCGTCGGAACAACATACAGACGAGCGGTTTTCCAGATAGGAATTGGTTCCGTCGGAAAAATTTAGAACATGTTCCATTTTTAGGTCTGTCAGAATTTTCGAAAAAATAAGTCCGTTGAGGCATACACACGATCGGAATCGATGATGAAAAGCTTCCGTCTGACTTTTTCTGTCGGACATTCCGCTTGTGTGTACGCGGCATTAGAGTCTTCCTGAACTGCCCAGCAATTGTACTGACACTCTCCCTCTTGCCCCAACACTACACTTTCTCCTACTCAACCTCTTCCACGCCCATTTTTTCTGCCTAGTCTTTCATCTTGTCTTTCTTTTCTTACCCTTTTAGTCATTTCTTAATTATATCTTTCTTGGTTTATCGACTGCTTTCCTCTCTCATGGAATTGGGAAGAGGCTTGCTAACCATGTGGCCTCCCCGTCTCCTGGTGAGACTGGCACTTTTCTGTCGTCTTCAGGCTGGAACATAGCAAAGAGCCCTGGTTGCTTACTCTCAAGCTGACGATTCGCCTTAAGCCGCGTACACACGATCAGACTTTCCGACGGGAAAGTTCGATCACAGGCTGTTGGCTGTAAATCCGGCCGTGTGTATGCTCCATCGGACAATTGTTGTCGGACTTTCCGCCAACAAATGTTGGCTAGCAGGTTTTCAACTTTTACGGCAACAAATGTCTGTTGTTGGATTTTCCTATCTTGTGTGTACACAAGTCCATCAGACAAAAGTCCAAAGTACAAACACGCATGCAAGTCCATCAGACAAAAGTCCAAAGTACAAACACGCATGCTCGGAAGCAAGGACGAGCCAGAAGAGGTCGGTCTTGTATACTAGCGTTCGCAATGGAGAATTAACATTGGCGACGTGGCAAATTATGAAATCTCGATATGCAGCGCACAATTCTCTTCTTCTTTAATGAGATAATAATGAAGCTGCTTTGCTGGTGATACTGTTGTAGTTATTGCAAACGAATTTTCAAAGGCCTTTTTTTTCCTACTGATATCAAGAATAATATTATGCTTTTTATTTTTTTATTTGGGCAAGTTACCACAACACCATTATCCCATAGTTTTTAAGAACAAAGATACAACTATGTTGGTTTCCCTTGTCAATTTTACATTGTATTTTTTTAAATGTAACTGCCTACTCCCAAACTGTCATTTGAAGTAAAACACATAGCCAAGTATTATTCTACACATTTTTTTTATTGTGCATTAAAAAAAAAAACAAATAAAATCTGCCAATAGAACTTAACCTAAAAGTGCATTCTATGCATCCAAAAATATAGAAAATATACCAAATCAAATCATTATTCAATCAAAAAAATGTCAAAGCAATAACTCCAAGGCCAATAATAAATAACACGTTATCTCCCCTGATTCCGCAACATGTCTGGTTGACGAACGGCCGTTCAGAAACGAACTGAAAAGTACGAAATGAAAAGTGCGAATCAACACTCACCAAACTTCTACTAACACGAAATTAGCAGAAGGAGTCCAAAGGGTGGTGCTAAAGAGCTGAAAAACAACGTAGTACGCCAGTACCTTTGTAATTGTTGGCCAACAATTGTGTGGCCGTGTGTATGCAAGACAAGTTTGCGCCAACGCCCTTCAGACAAAAGTCCACGGTTTTATTGGCCAACAATCCGATCGTGTGTACGAGGCTTTAAAGTGAATTCCCTATTACATTTTGGGTTAATTTACTAAAACTGAAAAGTCCAAAATCTGGTGCAACTCTGCAAAGAAACCAATCGACTTCTAGGTTTTATTGTCAAAGATTAACCTCTTCACGACCACGCTATAGCTGAAAGATGGCTACAGCGCAGTGGCACATTGCCGGGAGGGTGTCCATGGATGTCCTCCAATGATTGTGCTTCTCTGCCACCCCCTGCGGCACGCATCAGCAGGGATCTGTGATCGGCTGTGTCCTTCATGGTAAAGAGTCACAGCAGCTTTTTACCACGTGATCCGCTGTGTCCGATCACAGCTGATCTCAGTATAAACCATATTTGCCAGTTATCTGCATTCCTCTCCTCGCGCTGACAGTGTGTGAGGAGAGCCGATAACCAGCAAATCCACACAGGGGACATCTTCACGGATAATCGGGGGAAACGGATGATGGGTGTCCTAATCATCAGTGTAGCCCCAACAGTGTCCACCTGTCCACCGGTGCTGCCAATGACCATCAGTGCTGCCACATCAGCGCACATTGATGAAGGAGAAAAATTACTTATTTACAAAATGTTATAACAGAAACTAAGAATTTTTTTTTTTCGATATTTTTTTTTTTTTTTTTTTTTTAGCATAAAACAAAAAACCCAGTGGTGATTAAATACTACCAAAAGAACGCTATATCTGTCTCAAAAAAATGATAAATATTTTGTATGGGTACAGTTTTGCATGACCGTGCAATTGTCATTCAAACTGCGACAGCGCTGGAAGATGAAAATTATCCTGGGCAGGAAGTGGGTGAAAGTGCCCGGTAGGCAAGTGGTTAATTGAACAAGCTGAAGTTAGAAGCTGATTGGCTACCATGCACAGCTGCACCAGATTTTGCACTCTCCAGTTTTAGTAAATCAACCTTTTTTTTTTTTTTTTTTTTCTTTTTTTCTTTTTCTTACTTGGCACCTTTTTATGCATCTGCTTAAAAATTCTAAAATAAA
>JBBGZY010001151.1:2595000-2635000 GCA_037952925.1 Lithobates clamitans
TTTTATGCTGCTAGATGTCCTTAGTTTGATGGCCAGCCTATTACTACATCATCCTGGACCTGTCCCAGACCTCTTCTCTTATCAGCAATCTTCTTGTAAGCACATGAGCTGATTGGCTCCTTGTGCTTATACTCCCTTCCATGCTCTAGCCCTGCTGTACAGGACCTGCAATAGGCTTATTGTAGGTCAAATTTAGGTGCTTGCTCTGCTTGCATAAAAAAAAAAATTATAGTTAATGATATATTAACCACTTGCCTACTGGGCAATTTTGCAAACAGGTAATTTTTCTCCTTCACTGATGGGCTTCACTGATGGGCTTCACTGATGGGCTTCACTGATGGGCTTCACTGATGGGCGCTGATGGGCTTCACTGATGGGCTTCACTGATGGGCGCTGATAGGCTTCACTGATGGGCGCTGATAGGCTTCACTGATGGGCGCTGATAGGCTTCACTGATGGGCGCTGATAGGCTTCACTGATGGGCGCTGATAGGCTTCACTGATGGGCGCTGATAGGCTTCACTGATGGGCGCTGATAGGCTTCACTGATGGGCGCTGATAGGCTTCACTGATGGGCGCTGATGGGCTTCACTGATGGGCGCTGATAGGCTTCACTGATGGGCGCTGATAGGCTTCACTGATGGGCGCTGATAGGCTTCACTGATGGGCGCTGATAGGCTTCACTGATGGGCGCTGATAGGCTTCACTGATGGGCGCTGATAGGCTTCACTGATGGACGCTGATAGGCTTCACTGATGGACGCTGATAGGCTTCACTGATGGGCGCTGATAGGCTTCACTGATGGGCGCTGATAGGCTTCACTGATGGGCGCTGATAGGCTTCACTGATGGGCGCTGATAGGCTTCACTGATAGGCTTCACTGATAGGCTTCACTGATAGGCTTCACTGATGGGTGCTGATAGGCTTCACTGATGGGCGCTGATAGGCTTCACTGATGGGCGCTGATAGGCTTCACTGATGGGCGCTGATATGCTTCACTGATGGGCGCTGATGGGCTTCACTGATGGGCGCTGATGGGCTTCACTGATGGGCGCTGATGGGCTTCACTGATGGGCGCTGATGGGCTTCACTGATGGGCGCTGATGGGCTTCACTGATGGGCGCTGATATGCTTCACTGATGGGCGCTGATGGGCTTCACTGATGGGCGCTAATATGCTTCACTGATGGGCGCTGATGGGCTTCACTGATGGGCGCTGATGGGCTTCACTGATGGGCGCTGATAGGCTTCACTGATGGGCTTCACTGGGCGCTGATGGGCTTCACTGATGGGCGCTGATGGGCTTCACTGATGGGCTTCACTGATAGGCACTGATGAGGTAGCACTGGTGGGCATTTATCAGGAGGCACTGTGATTATGCTGCACTGATAGGCACTGAAAAGCACTGGTACGCGGCACTGATACGTGACACTGATGTTGAGGTACTGATGGGCACTCATTGGCAGCACTGATGGGCACTGATAGGTGGCACAGGTTGGCACTGATTGGCACTGATTAGCAATACTGATGGGTGCTGATGACACTGGTGGGCACTGAGGGGGCCGATGTCCCTGTAACAGAAGCCGGTTAACGGCTTTCTTTTTTTTCCCTCACACTGTCAGCGTAAGGAGAATTTAAGCCGATAACCGGCTTCTGTTTACTTCCGTGATCAGCTGTCATTGGCTGACAGATGATCATGTGTTAAAGGGCTTCTGTAATTTGCCCTGTACCCCTATTTGTGATCAGTCGTGTCCCAAGGACTCGGCAATCAGAGCGTGTCTCAGAGGGCACACGGACAGCGTGAGCACGGGAGGATGTCCATGGACACCCTCCCGGCATTTTAAGCTCACACTGTAGCCGTCTTTCAGCTAAAGCGTGGGTGGGAAGGGGTTAATGAATAGCTGCATGAAATTGTCCTTTATATCTACTTAAGCCACCATAGATAGTTCGAACCTCAGCCAGTTCACCGGGGACTGGCCAGGATTCGACTTGGGTAAAACCAATGTCTGCTTTCTAGATCACGATTATAGCGGCTATAGCTATTTGGAATAAACATTGTGTTGTCCTGGCAGATACGGCTCCCCGCGCATAATTTATGGCTTGCCTTAAAGTTCAGTTTAATAAAAATTGTTAAAATCGATCAATCGACCTAAAGAAAACATCTGATAGGCCTCTCAAACTGCTTATGCAAAATTGGGCTTCCCAAACGTTAGAGCCCAGCATGCCCTCCTGCACTCCACAGTATCACACAAGTGCCTTAGCGAGCAAACGAAACTCCCCCACTTTGTGATTGCTCAGCAACAAAACTTTTATGTGTCTCTCTTAAAGGATAAGTTCACCTTTTCAAAAAAAAAAAAAATAAATAAATGTACATCATCTTGCAGTTAAAAAAAAAAAGTGCATTTATTATTATTTTTTAAATAAAAACAGAATGGTGCCACGCTCCTATATAACCAAAATCAATATTACTATAAATCAACCTTATCACAAGGCATAAAAGTCAAATATACGTGATACAAAAAGTGAATAAACAGTCTTTTAATGCCCTTTGGTGTATATATTATTATAGAAACCACCAATTCCAGAAAAATTATGAAAAAGGTGATAATGTTTCCACACGTGCAAAAAAATCAATAGTGTCCACCACTGTGTGATCCAACACTCTTCATGCAATAGTGACCATCCCCTCACCCGATGTGCCCTCACCACTGCCGGGAGTCTTAAATTTTGTTCCACTCCTATGGATACCTCCTGAGTCTATGATCTCCTCTCTTTGGATTCACTTCCACTCATCCATATCACCTAAAGAAAAAAACTTTACATAGTGCTTATCCTTTAAAATTACTGGTCTCTATTTAAATGATATCTCATATCCAGAAAACTCACATTTGCATGGTGCTGTGAGTACACCAGACTGTAACAGCATAAAAGCCAAGCCTTAGGCCCCTATTACACATGTAGACCGTTCGTTTGATCAGTTCAGTCACTTTTTTTCAAAGTAAAAACATATGAAGTTTACATCCATTTTTACATCTATATTTAACCTCTCCCAGTTAGAGTACTTAACCACTTGAGTTCCGAAGTCATTCATTCTATGCAAAAACGGACCGTTTTCCGTTTACGTCCATTTTTCCAATTTTTTAATTTTTTTTTTGACGGAAGAAAGAGCTTTGATCCGTTCCAAAAAACGGATGTTGACTGAAGCAGGTGTAAACGGATGGTCATCCATTTACATCCTTTTTTCCATAGAGATTAATTGATGACCAAATTTCATCTGTCAACGGATGAATTAAAAACTGACAATCTGGCATTAGAGCGGGAGAGAGCGTTGAGTCAACATCGGAAGAACAACAGAGGGAGAAGACCAAGCAAAAGAGCAAGCAAAAGAACAAGAAGATAGTGGAGGAGACCCGACAGAAGACAGCAGACAGGCGGAGAAGAACCAACAGAGGCAGAAGACATCAGCTGAGTACACAGAAGAGCCGGAGAGGAGAGAAGAGATCGGAAGAGACAACGGAACTGCCTTAATAAATTACTATAAAAACCTGTGTGCTGTATTTTATATTTGACACTTTTTTTAGGTGAATCGGTAGGGGTACAATGTACCCCATACTCATTCACATAGGGTAGGGTGTCCCGGGATCTGGGGGCCCCCATGTTAAAGGGGGCTCCCAGATTCCGATAAGCCCGCCACCTGCAGACCCCAACAACCAACGGGCAGGGTTGTCAGGAAGAGGCCCTTGTCCTCATCAACATGGGGACAAGATGCTTTGGGGTGGGAGGGCGCAGGCCCCCTGCCCCAAAGCACCCACCATGTTGAGGGCATGCGGCCTGGTACAGTTCAGGAGGGGGGCGCTCGCTCATCCCCACCCCCCTTTCCTGACCTGCCGGGCTTTGTGCTCGGATAAGGGTCTGGTATGGGTTTTGGGGGGACCCCCATGCTGTTTCTTCGATGTGGGGGGTTCCCCTTAAAATCCATACCAGACCGAAGGGCCCGATATGCTCTTGGAGGGGGAACCCATGCCGTTTTTTTTTACATTGTGCATGGAGTTCCCCCTAAAGATTCATACCAGACACAGTGCCTGGTATTGTCGGGGATCAAAGTCGGATCCCTGTTCATTGAAGTCGAACTTCCAGTCACAGGGCAAAGTCAGATCCCAAAGTGGTACGAGTGTCGTGTCGTACCAGTGTGAACCCGGCCTCACTCTATCCAAAATGAAAAACAAAGTTTTGCCTATAGTTCTACTTTAAGTCCCATCTTTTTCACTTCCAATGCAATCACACAGTCAAGTCACTTTCACAATTGCTACCGATTTTCTGAAATGCTCTGTGTGGCATTAAAGAGATGCCAAGCATAGTCCTGTCATTTATGTCCCAGGAAGCAGCCCCAGCTTGCCTATCTGCAAGAACTGCACCATCTGCCCTCATTCTGTTTGCTGGGATTTATAGTTCTCCAACCACCAGAGACCCAAAGATTCCGGTAGGCTGCACTGCATTTTGGTAAGTGGCTGACTAGTATTCTGTCTTTGGAGGAGCAGGGGAATGAGATAAACATTGATTTAGAATCACATGAGTGTGGAATAATTGAGTTGAGAAGTTTGCTTTTACTCTGAGCAGAAATATTGAATCAGTTAAAGAGTTATTATCAAGGGCTGACAGTATGAAGATTACACTTCTGATTGCTGAGGTGACAGCTCGGGTCAAAGCCCATGTCTAGCATGACAAGATGGGCCTAAATCGGATTAGACACTTCTCATGTTTTCTGTGTATGAGAGACTGAATGTTGGCTTGTATAAAGAAGAACTCCGCCAAGCAATAATTACATCTTTTCTGCTAACAAAGTTACATTGTCATTTATTTATTCTTCTGGGAAAAAAAAAAAAATCTCCCCTAAATAGCGATTATGCATCTACAGTGTTACATAAGATAAGATTTTGGTCTTTTTAAGAACAGAATAAAAGCATAATGGTAGGTGTGAAGTGCAGCAGCCGATCAGCACATGCTTTGTGGAAGGACATGAATTCAGATCAGGTCAATATACTTTCTGCTTTTTGGTTTTATGAATCCCATTTGAAAGGGAAGAATAAGGAAAAAAAGTTAATTTGGGTGACCACTCCTCTGCTTGTTACAGGTGTCAGAGGGGGGGTCCGGGCACACGCCCCTTACAAACCCTTCTTTGGTTCTGGCACCCCTCCCTTTACAGATAACAGAATGCTGTAACCAGGGGTTCAGCTCCACCTTGAAGCATGAGGAAAAACAATCTGTGGATTTTATATAAAACTCTGGATTAAAGTAGAACTATGGTCAAACAATTAAACAACATATGTAAAGTAGACTCCCGCTGATCCTGTCAGTAAACCAGTTGTGTAGGCACTGCTTTTTCTACTCTTTCTGCAGCATGTTACCTTTCTGCTGCTATAGCTGCTTACATATAGGCTGTTTATAGCCATATTGGGGAACAGTCACACCTAGCCCCATTATAGCTCTTTAGATTAATACAGGCAGTCCCCGAGTTACGAACGGCCTAGGGACTGTAGGTTTGTTCTTAAGTCGAATATGTTCTTAAGGCAGAACGGCAGATATGTCTTTTTCCGATGTTCCGTCAAATGTGCCCGCCGTCGAAAAAGGGTCCACCGGATGTGCCCGCCATCGAAAAGGTTCCGTCGAATGTGCCCGCCGTCAAAAAGGTTCTGTCGAATGTGCCCGCCGTCGAAAAGGTTCTGTCGAATGTGCCCGCCATCGAAAAAGGTTCCGTCGAATGTGCCCGCCGTCGAAAAGGTTCTGTCGAATGTGCCCGCCGTCGAAAAAGGGTCCGTCGAATGTGCCGCCGTCGAAAAAGGGTCCGTCGAATGTGCCCGCCGTCGAAAAAGGGTCCGTCGGATGTGCCCGCCATCGAAAAGGTTCCGTCGAATGTGCCCGTCGTCAAAAAGGTTCTGTCGAATGTGCCCGCTGTCCCGTTTGTAAGTAGGAGTCATTCGCAAGTCGGATGTTCGTAACTCAGGGACTTCCTGTAGCACATTGCTCTATTTGCAGGACCTTAGGGGTATTATGTAAAAGCTCTGCTCAGTTGCTCCCATCTCCAGCACTGATTAGTAAGGTGCAGGATAAATTGAGCTTCTCAACTGCACTGACCACTAAAAAAAAGTAGTAAATGACATTTCCATGCCAAGTTACCCTGAAAATGCCTGTTTTTAACTCAGAGGAAAGTAATATAGGCTTTAGATGGATTTTAAGATAAACTCAATGGCGTTTTCTAACTGTATGCTGGATAGTATGGTCCAGGGTTTTTGATTATGACCTGGAGTTGCTGTTTAAAGTGTTCAGCTTTCAAAAAGAGTGAACTAACGTCACCCCTTCTCTCCCCGTTCCCCGTTGTACTTACCTCCAGAGATTCTGAGCTGTCAGTGCCCCGAGTCATCAATCAGGATTGCCCTGGTCCATCTTGAACAAGCTGCACGGAGAAGAGGAAGAAGAGCAGAATTTCAAATCCCTGGACCACTGGACTTGCTGTGGGGGCACTGATAGTTCAGCATTTCAAGAGGTAAGTACAGCAAGGAGATGGTACGGTGTCCATCTTTTCATATTTTTATGTAAAGGTGAACACTTTATTGAAAAAAAAAAAACATTATCAAGGTTTTGAGCATTCTCAACAGCTAAAGTTTGTCTGCAGAAGTTCCTACTTTTTTTTTTTTTTCTTTCTCCTCTTCTTTGGCAGTTTTCTGCCTGAACATCCCTTGGACATTGGACGGCACTCAGTCAAACCTTATCATTGTTCTAAAGAATGTGTAACAGTTGGTGATGCTGCTGGAATAGGCCTCCTAATACCTGCCTTTGTTTGCAGCTCAGGCTTTGGTGCCGTGTGGCAGCTCCAATCTTTTCCTCTGAAAGGCGACAAGTGAGCCAGCTGGTCCAGCTGCAGGTTGGGGTTAATCTCTGACCACATCGTACCCCTCCTGAGCGATGTTAATGAATTAGCAAGAAGCCTGTTGCTTTCCAAACTGTTTTATACCCAGCCAGCAATGAGGGGAAAGAAATAAGTACCAGTGCAAATCTGTGACGAAATTGGGGGCGAGAGGCAGCTTTTGTCTTGAGGATTTTGTTTCACTTTTGTCTAAAATTGAATGTTAAAATATATATAATATACAGTGGGGAAAATGATTATTTGATCTCCTGCGGATTTTGTAAGTTTACCCTCTTGCAAAGAAATGAAGGGTCTATAATTACTAGATGATAGAAACAGAATATCGACCAAAAATCCAGAAAAAACACACGATACAAATGTTAGAAATTGAGTTGCAGTTCAGTGAGTAAAATAAGTATTTGATCCCCTACCAATCAACAATAATTCTGGCTCCCACAGACTGGATACAGTATGTATGTGTTCATGTGGTACACAGATTAGTCCTGTCAACGAAAACTCATGTGTATAAAAGACACCTGTCCACAGAATCCCTTTCTTCCATTCAAACCTCACCATCATGGGCAAGACCAAAGATCTGTCAAAGGACGTCTGGTACCACCATTTAGACCTGCACAAGGCTGGAATTGGCAACAAGACTACCAGCCAGAAGCTTGGTGAAAAGGAGACAACTGTTAGAGCGATTTTTCACAAATGGTAGAAATTCAAAATAACCATCAATCGCCCTCGGTGTGGAGCTTCCTGCAAGAAATTTACATGGGGGAAGGATGATCATGAGAAAAGTGAGGGATTAGCCCAGAACCTCACTTGAGGAGCTTGTAAATGATCTTAAGGCAGTTGGGACCACATTCACCAAACAAACCATTGGTAACACAATACGCTGCCATGGATTGAAATCTTGCAGCGCCCGCAAGGTCCTCCTCCGCAAGAAGGCCCATGTACAGGGCCCATCTGAAGTTTGCCAATGAACATCTAAGTGATTCAGAGGAGAATTGGGAGAAAGTGCTGTGGTCAGATGAGAGCTCTTTGGCATTAACTCAACTCGCCGTGTTTGGAGGAAGAAAAATGTTGACTATGACCCTAAGAATACCATCCCTACAGTCCAGCACAGAGGTGGAAACAACCTGCTTTGGGGCTGTTTCTCTACTAAAGGTACAGGTCGACTTTGAGGGGACCATGTATTGTAAAATCTTGGATGAGAACCTGAAGATGGTTCGTGGACGGGTCTTCCAACTTGACAATGACCCCAAACATACCGTCGAGGCTGAAGAAGAAGCACATTAAGGTCATGGAGTTGGCCTAGTCAGTCTCCAGACCTTAATTCTATAGAAAATTTATGGAGGGAGCTGAAACTTAGTTGCCGAGCGACAGCCAAGAAAACCTAAAGTTGGGTTCCACCCAAAAATCAATAGTGTCCACCACTGTGTGATCCAACACTCTTCATGCAATAGTGACCATCCCCTCACCCGATCTGCCCTCACCACTGCCGGGAGTCTTTAATGTTGTTCCACTCCTATGGATACATCCTGAGTCTATGATCTCCTCTCCTTGGATTCACTTCCACTCATCCATATCCCCTAAAGAAAAAAACTTTACATAGTGCTTATCCTTTAAAATTACTGGTCTCTATTTAAATGATATCTCATATCCAGAAAACTCACATTTGCATGGTGCTGTGAGTACACCAGTCTGTAACAGCATAAAAGCCAAGCCTTAGGCCCCTATCACACATGTAGACCGTTCGTTTGATCAGTTCAGTCACTTTTTTTCAACGTAAAAACATATGAAGTTTACATCCGTTTTTACATCTATATTTAACCTCTCCCAGTTAGAGTATTTAACCACTTGAGTCCCGAAGTCATTCATTCTATGCAGAAACGGACCGTTTTCCGTTTACGTCCATTTTTCCAATTTTTTTTTTTTTTTTTTTGACAGAAGAAAAAAAGAGCTTTGATCCGTTCCAAAAAAACGGATGTTGACTGAAGCAGGTGTAAACGGATGGTCATCCATTTACATCCTTTTTTCCATAGAGATTAATTGATGACCAAATTTCATCTGTCAACGGATGAATTAAAAACTGACAATCCGGCATTAGAGCGGGAGAGAGCGTTGAGTCAACATCGGAAGAACAACAGAGGGAGAAGACCAAGCAAAAGAGCAAGCAAAAGAACAAGAAGATAGCGGAGGAGACCCGACAGAAGACAGCAGACAGGCGGAGAAGAACCAACAGAGGCAGAAGACATCAGCTGAGTACACAAAAGAGCCGGAGAGGAGAGAAGAGATCGGAAGAGACAACGGAACTGCCTTAATAAATTACTATAAAAACCTGTGTGCTGTATTTTATTTTTGACACTTTTTTTTGTACCCCATACTCATTCACATAGGGTAGGGTGTCCCGGGATCTGGGGGGCCCCCATGTTAAAGGGGGCTCCCAGATTCCGATAAGCCCCCCACCTGCAGACCCCAACAACCAACGGCCAGGGTTGTCGGGAAGAGGCCCTTGTCCTCATCAACATGGGGACAAGATGCTTTGGGGTGGGTGGGGCGCAGGCCCCCCCGCCCCAAAGCACCCACCATGTTGAGGGCATGTGGCCTGGTACAGTTCAGGAGGGGGGGTGCTTGCTCATCCGCACCCCCCTTTCCTGACCTGCCGGGCTTTGTGCTCGGATAAGGGTCTGGTATGGATTTTGGGGGGACCCCCATGCTGTTTCTTCGACGTGGGGGGTTCCCCTTAAAATCCATACTAGACTGAAGGGCCTGGTATGCCCTTGGAGGGGGAACCCATGCCGTTTTTTTTTTACATTGTGCATGGAGTTCCCCCTAAAGATTCATACCAGACACAGTGCCTGGTATTGTCGGGGATCAAAGTCGGATTCCTGTTCATTGAAGTCGAACTTCCAGTCACAGGGCAAAGTCGGATCCCAAAGTGGTACGAGTGTCGTGTAGTACCAGTGTGAACCCGGCCTCACTCTATCCAAAATGAAAAACAAAGTTTTGCCTATAGTTCTACGTTAAGTCCCATCTTTTTCACTTCCAATGCAATCACACAGTCAAGTCACTTTCACAATCGCTACCGATTTTCTGAAATGCTGTGTGTGGCATTAAAGATGCCAAGGAATGCCAAAAAAAAAAAAAAAACTACATGAAAAATCCTAAAAAAAAATACAAAAAAAATTTGGGTATTTTTTTTTTTACTCACCTCTAAATGCCTGTTCCTAGGGGGTCCCTCGTAGTCTGCCTCTTCCAGTGCCTGGGCTGGTGACATCACTTCCCCCTTGGCACAGGAAGGGCTCCGCTCTGCTCCCTCCCTCCTATCAATCCTCTGGGACCCATTACAGATCCCAGGTGATTGAGCGGCCAATCACGGTGCTCGGCGCCGCTCGCACATGCGCAGTGGGTGCCAGGCTGTGAAGCCACAGCCCGGCGCCCACAGTTGCAATGCTGGTGCCGCCGAACGGAGGGGGAGACGAGTGCGGCTTCGATCCCCCGCATCGCTGGACCCAGGGACAGGTAAGTGTCCAATTAAAAGTCAGCAGCTGCAGTATTTGTAGCTGCTGACTTTTAATTTTTTTTTTTTTTTGACTGGAACTCCTCTTTAAGGATTTAGAGACAATCTGTAAAGAAGAGTGGGCCAAAATCTCTCCTGAGATGTGTGTAAACCTGGTAACCAACTACAGGAAACATCTTACCTCTGTGCTTGCCAACAAGGGTTTCTCCACCAAGTACTAAGTGATGTTTTGCTTGGGCATCAAATACTTATTTTATTCACTTATAGCATTTGTATCATGTTTTTTTCTGGATTTTTGGTTTATATTCTCTATCATTTAAAATACACCTATGATAAAAATTATAGACCCTTCATTTCTTTGTAAGTGGGCAAACCTACAAAGTCTGCAGTAAATATATGTATAACATGTGTAATGTGCATGTGTTTAGCTTAAAGTGAATGTGAAATCAAAATGTTTTTTTTTTTTCTTTTTTCTACTTATAGGGAGTGGGGAAGGATTAGAACTTTTTAATGCTACTTGCGGCATTGTGTGGAGAAAAAAAGATTTGACTAGACATACACATTAACCGCTTCCCGACCAGCGCATGCCGATGTACGTCGGCAGAATGGCACTGGTGGGCAAAAGGGCATACAGGTACGTCCCCTTTAAGAAGCGGTGCTGCGGGCGCGCACGCGCCGCGTTCTCTGTGATCGTGACCGCAGGTCCCCCCACAGTTAGAAATCACTCCCTAGGACACACTTAACCTCTTCATCGCCCCCTAATGGCTACCCCTTCACTGCCAGTGTCATGTACACATTAATCAATGCATTTTTATAGCACTGATCGCTGTATAAATGAAAAAGGGTCATTGGTCCCAAAAGAGTGTCAAAAATGTCCGATATAATGTCGCAGTCCCAATAAAAATCGCAGATTGCCGCCATTACTAATAAAAAAAAAATCAACAATAAAAATGCCATAAAACTATCCCCTATTTTGTAGACGCTATAAATTTTGCGCAAACCAATCAATATACGCTTCTTGCAATTTTTTTTTTTTTTTTTTTACCAAAAATGTGTAGAAGAAGCAACATGACAGAGATCTACTGCTCCCTGTCATCGGGAGCAGTGATCTCTGTCATGTTCTAGTGAGGCAATCCCCCCGCAGTTAGAATCACTCCCTAGGACACACTTAACCCCTTGATCGCTCCCTAGTGTTTAACCCCTTCCCTGCCAGTGTCATTCACACAGTAATCAGTGCATTTTTATAGCACTGATCGCTGTATAAATGAAAATGGTCCCAAAATAGTGTCAAAAGTGTCCGACGTGTCCGCCATAATGTCGCAGTCACCATAAAAATCGCAGATCGCCGCCATTCCTAATAAAAAAATATTAAAAATGCCATAAATCTATCCCCTATTTTGTAGACGCTATAACTTTTACGCAAACCAATCAATATACGCTTATTACGATTTTTTTTTTTTTTTAAATTGGTCAAGTAATACATATCGGCCAAAACTGAGAAAGAAATGTGTGTTTTTATATTTTTGGGGGGATATTTATTATGGCAAAAAGTAAAAAGTATTGCTTTTTTTTTCAAAATTGTCTCTTTTTTTGTTTATAGCGCAAAAAATAAAAACCGCAGAGGTGATCAAATATCACCAAAAGAAAGCTCTATTTGTGGGAAAAAAGGAAGTCAATTATGTTTGGGTGCAACATCGCACGACCGCGCAATTGTCCGTTAAAGCGACGCCGTGCCGTATCGCAAAAAGTTCTCTGCTCAGGAAGGGGGTAAATCCTTCCAGTGGTTAAAGCTGAACTCCAGGCAAACGGCTACATATAAGGTAGCTGTAATTCTGTCCATCCAGTCCTGCAGTTTACACAGCCCTGCCACCAAATAAAGCTAGGTAGTTAAGAAATACATGTATGTACTCTACCCACCCCCAGCCTGTTGATTGGACAGTGAAAGAGCTGCAGACTGATTAGGTCATCTCTCTGCTTTCTTCTTCAAGGAGTATGCACCTTGCCAATACATTTGCATGCAGTACACCTGGTTTTCTGGTAATTGAAATCTGGAAATGTTTTAGGTTGGCCCTGGTTTGTGTCTCTGTGTGTACACAACCATGTTGGGAGGATTCAATCATAAGCTCATTTTATGTGAATAAATCTTTTACTGTTCAGCATAGTAGAACAAGTGTGATCTCTATATGAATAAAAATCAGTGTGCAAGCTAATTTGTTCATAATTTTATATATAAACATTATGGAAACCATATTTGCATACTATTATTATTATACAGGATTTATATAGCTCAAGCAGTTTGCGCAGTGCTTTACAAAGTGAAGGCAGACAGTACAGTTAAAACACAATTTAATACAAGAGGGTAAGGAGGGTCCTACTCTTTAGAGGTTACAATATAAAATATAAAAAATATGCTTCTAGCCTAATAATGCTGTAGAATGATTGGTCATCGTTGTTCCTTTCTCCCAGTGTAAATTTATCATCCTGTTAAAACTGACCACAGATAGATTTCGTGTATGAGCAATGATTTTATTTCAGCACTCACTCTATAGTATACTGGAGGACCTACAGGCTGGTATTAAGATGGCAGGGCTCAGCATGGATATACTGGTCCATGGGCATGGCTGGTACCATTTAGATGTGAAGGGGTATATTTTAATTTTATTTATTTTAAAGCCAAGCTCCAGCTTCAACAAATTGACCCTGTCTGAACATTCACATTAAAAACAGAGGGTTTTGTTTGCACACATTTGCAAATATATGCATAAGCCACAGTGCCTACATCAAGGCTCCTCTGTGTACTGCAGTCTTAACTCTATCATTTTCTCCCAAGTTGGAGCGCATTTAGCAGTGGGTAGATTAAGGGCAGGTTGGAGCATGGTGGGAGCCCTTAAGCCTGGTGCACACTATCGTTTTTTTATTTTTTTATTTTTTTTTCATTCGACCTCGAGTGGTTTGAACGAAAAAAAACGGAGGAGCTCTGGAGAAGTTTGCTGTACTAACTATCTGATGTTAGTCCAGTGATCTCCCTGCTTAGCTATTGTGTTCTGGCAGGGGTCAGAACACAGGTCAGCGCTCTCAGCCATTGGCTGAGAGAGCTGATCGGATGCCGATCAGCAGACCTTATTTGGTCATGCCGGCTTCTGTCACATAGCTGCATAGTTAGTCTGGTTCAAAAAAGACTCAAGTCCATCAAGTTCAACCAATAAAATATGGGCCGAATGTCCACCAGTTTCTATTGAACCAGCCGATACTGCCCGATAGTCAGCCCTTGTGTACGGCCCTTTACTTTTGGCGAGATTTCATCTCTTTTTTTTTCTAGGGCTGTTACTGATTAAAATTTTCGTGTTCGATGAATCGATTTTTTTTTTTAATCGATTAATCGACTAATTTCGATTAATTGTAATGCACGTACAGATTCAACTACTTTTAGCTGATCTCCTTGCATTGCAACTCTGCATTAGTCAGTGGTAAATGTGGTATACACTATATACAATCACCCGACACCTAGTTAGTTTCCGCAATCCATGACTTAACACGGACCATAAACTTCTCTCACGTCTCCTTAGATCTCAGCAAGGACGCCAGGTCATGGGTAGGAGGAAAAGATCTAAGTGCTCACCGCTTAAGTATAAGATTTAATTTTTGTGTTCAAACACAAACTACTCACATAAAGATGATAAAAACACAGCATGTAAAGCCGACAATCGTGTTAGTTCTGTAGGGCAGCAGCGGGTGACAGCATGCGTAGCTCCTCCCCCGTACGTGTTACGTTCAATCAGAACTTCGACGTCACCGGACTCCTCCCCCCTTCCCTTCGTTAGCAGACGGAGGCACTTGGGGAAGGGGGGAGGAGTCTGGTGACGTCGATGTCTGTGACATCACCGGATCTCTGACAGAACTCCCTGAAGACCCGGAAGCCGGCGGAGAGGTGAGTACCGATCAAAAGAAGTTTGATCGATCAAAAAAATGAATCGATTAATCGAGGAATTAAGCTTTAATTTCCACAGCCATACTTTTTTCCTGTGGTGTCTCCAGGAAGATCAATGTAGAGGTATACAGACAGCAAAAATAACCTGATCGTGGTTTAAACATTTTCCTACTCTGTCCAATAAAAAAACATTCTGGCTATGTATACACCTTAATCAGTCCCTACTCTATCCACAATAAATTACGTTTTGGTTTTAGATCCGCTATTTGAATTTGAAGAAAGGCTGAATATTGCATTAATTTTATCCTGATTTTTAACATGTTTTTATGCATTATTGGTATACACGTTTTGTAACAGAGCCTTCCGTCCATTGTAGAAATGGTGGCTTTTGACATTCAGCAACTGTAAAGGACTCTGGGACAGGCACAGGAAGTGTTTTTATTAAACACATCCATCTGCCATATAAAAACCCTTCCTGAATATTGGAAACAGTGCTGTTGTTGGGCCCTGGTCTTTTGTGATATGTATTCAGAGCCGGGGCTGCATCATTTGTTAACAAGACCCTTTTAACACTTCGGACAGATTCACATACTGTTTTCAATCTTCACGCTTAATTATTCGATTTTGTATGTGATGCAGGAACACCCTGACTCCTAATCACTGCTTATTGTTGGGAGTCCATTATATTCTAACTGTTTGAGTGATCCCATTGACCTTGAACTGACATTATAAGCTGTGTCTAATCTTTTCACTCTATATGTTTCTAATGCCTCTCTTTTTTTTTTTTTTTTTATTCTTCTTCCTTTCTGCCTGATCCCTATTTAGCATCACAATCGGGTTGCCCCTGAGCCCGGCAGCGGACTCGGCCCGCTCGGCACGACACGCTCTGTCGCTCATTGCCACGGCCAGACCACCCGCCTTCATAACAACGATTGCTAAGGAGGTAAAACCTTCTCTCCATCTTTTCATTGCATCTGCACCAAATTCTTTCTGAATGGTAAAACCTGTTTCTTTTTTTGTTAATTGCCTTCTTCCCAGTTGTACATTATCTAAGGGGTTCCGTAAAAAAAAAAAATCTAATCCTATTCGGAAGAGACAATTGACAGCAGGCTCCATATTGTTCGGTCTTTTAGAGCACCCCCTCGGTTTGATCTTACTATAGACCCATTTGGAAAAATTCATTTAAACAACTCTGCTGCTTACCAAAAAAGGAAAATCTAAAGAACTGCTCCTGCCATTGAAGACCTGAATACTTGCCTCTCCATTGGGCGCAGTGTGTTCAAATCACACTGTCTTCAGGTGCTAAAAGCCTCCTACAGAATTTTCAGCATTGAACACTTACGCAAGTGTTGGTGACAGCTCCCCTCTCTGTGCTGTGGTTCCGTCTGCAGGCCCCTGAATTACTACCGGGGACAGTAGCAACACAGGGTCTGGTAGGAGAAACCATTGAGCCCAGCAGGGGCCAGGAACCCAATACACAAAATTCCAGTGCTGAAGATTCTTTTAGAGACTTTATGACTTTTTAGACTTTAGGTAGACACGTTTGGACTAGTCACCCATGAAAGAGGTACATATTCAGTTTGCAGGAGCAATTCTTTGGGAAGCAACAGTCATTTTATTCTGCAAAATCCAAAGGTTTGATCAAAAAAGAAACAAAACTCTTATACCAATATGAGATAAACTGCCAATATATTTTGTTGGCAAATATTTCCCATGCGAACTGGGCTGGCTGCACACTTTAGCATGCTGAAATGCCAGAAAGTAAGAGATGTAATAGCAGCAATAGAAAGGAGAGTTTTATTTGAGGGTAATTGCTGGTCTTTGATTGTTGAAGATAGACAAGGCAGCTGTCAGGAGCTAGTTGGGGTATATCCAGTAAAACACAATAATAAAATCTAGAATTAAAATCAGAACAACAGTGTCCAAAAAAATTGAAAAGTCTAAAATGGTAACATTTTACATTTTAAAAAATGTTTTACGTTTTCTTTACCAGGGAGACACATGACATTTGTCCATTCTGCACAGACCCCCTTGTTCAGCTCAGACTACATTAAATATAAGACCCACAAAATAAATGTTACTCTTCTATTGAGGTAACTTTTAAATTGACTCTTAGGCTTAATGTACATGGAACGCTGAGGCAACCTCCTCTGAACAAATTTTTTGGCCGCTTCAAACCAGCGTTTAAAACGCCCGTTTTGCAGGGTTTGCATGCCGTGTTTGCGTCTAGGAGTGTTTATTTAAGATAACATCATAGGACCCTCCCAAAGCCCAAAAAACAGTATTATTTAACCATTTCAGCCATTCTGTGAGACCAGAGTGAGCAGCAGCAGCTGAGAGAACAGCAGTGTACTTGTATCTACCTCAATTTCGGTGCTTTTACTATGGATCCCATATTGAGCATATGTGAGGAAAAATGCTAATCTTTTAATATATTTAATTTTTCAATTGCAATTGATTAGAATATTTATTTATTAATTTTTTTATAAGCTGTATATGTAATTTCTTTTTTTTAATTTATTTTGCCTTTTTTTTGCAAAATTTAATTGCAATTTGTTTAATACATTTAATTTTTAAATTGCAATTGATTATTAGAATTTTTTCTTTAATTTTTTTTAAAAGCTGTATGTGTATTTTCAATTTTTTAAAATTTATTTTGTCTTTTTTATGCAAATTTTAATTGCAATTTTTTAAAATATTTTTAATTAACCCTAACCGGAAACCCTAACTTGTTTTCAAGGGGAAAACCCTAACCATAACCCCCTAACCCTAACCAGAAACCCTAACCCTAACTTGTTCTTCAAGGGGCAAACTCTAACCAAAACCCCCTAACCCTAATGGGAAACCCTAACCGGAAACCCTAATGGGAAACCATAACCCTTACCATAACCCTAAACCTGTTCTATGAGGGGAAAACCCTAACCATAACCCCCTAACCCTAATAGGAAACCCTAACCCTAAACGGAAACCCTAACTTGTTCTTCAAAGGGAAAACCCTAACCATAACCCCATAACCCTAACCGGAAACCCTAACCCTAACTTGTTCTTCAAGGGGGAAACCCTAACCCCTAACCCTAACTTGTTCTTCAAGGGGCAAACTCTAACCATAACCCCCTAACCCTAATGGGAAACCCTAACCGGAAACCCTAATGGGAAACAATAACCCTAAACAGAAACCCTAACCCTAACTTGTTCTTCAAGGGGAAAACCCTAACCATAACCCCCTAACCCTAATTGGAAACCCTAACCGGAAACCCTAACTTGTTTTCAAGGGGAAAACCCTAACCCTAACCCCCTAACCCTAATGGGAAACCCTAACCGGAAACCCTAATGGGAAACCATAACCCTTACCACAACAATAAACTTGTTCTTCAAGGGGAAAACCCTAACCATAACACCCTAACCCTAATCGGAAACCCTAACTTGTTCTTCAAAGGGAAAACCCTAACCATAACCCCCTAACCCTAATGGGAAACCCTAACCGGAAACCCTAATGGGAAACCATAACCCTTACCATAACAATAAACATGTTCTTCAAGGGGAAAACCCTAACCTTAACCCCCTAACCCTAATAGGAAACCCTAAACGGAAACCCTAACCCTAACTTGTTCTTCAAAGGGAAAACCCTAACCATAACCCTAACCGGAAACCCTAACCCTAACTTGTTCTTCAAGGGGGAAACCCTAACCCTAACTTGTTCTTCAAGGGGCAAACTCTAACCATAACCCCCTAACCCTAATGGGAAACCCTAACCGGAAACCCTAATGGGAAACAATAACCCTAAACGGAAACCCTAACCCTAACTTGTTCTTCAAGGGGAAAACCCTAACCATAACCCCCTAACCCTAATTGGAAACCCTAACCGGAAACCCTAACTTGTTTTCAAGGGGAAAACCCTAACCCTAAGGGGAAACCCTAACCCCAACTTGTTCTTCAAGGGGCAAACTCTAACCGTAACCCCCTAGCCCCAATGGCAAACCCTAAACGGAAACCCTAACCCTAACTTGTTCTTCAAGGGGAAAACCCTAACCATAACCCCTAACCTTAACCGGAAACCCTAACTTTTTCTTTAAGGGGAAAACCCTAACCATAACCCCCTAACCCTAATTGGAAACCCTAACTTGTTCTTCAAGGGGAAAACCCTAACCATAACCCCCTAACACTAACCAGAAACCCTAACCCTAACTTGTTCCTCAAGGGGAAAACCCTAACCCCTAACCCTAACTTGTTCTTCAAGGGGCAAACTCTAACCATAACCCCCTAACCCTAATGGGAAACCCTAACCGGAAACCCTAATGGGAAACAATAACCCTAAACGGAAACCCTAACCCTAACTTGTTCTTCAAGGGGAAAACCCTAACCATAACCCCCTAACCCTAATTGGAAACCCTAACCGGAAACCCTAACTTGTTTTCAAGGGGAAAACCCTAACCATAACCCCCTAACCCTAACCATAAACCCTAACTTGTTCTTCAAGGGGAAAACCCTAACCGAAAACCCTAACCCCAACTTGTTCTTCAAGGAAAAAACCCTAACCATAACACCCTAACGGGAAACCCTAACAGGAAACCCTAACTTGTTCTTCAAGGAAAAAACCCTAACCCCTAACCCTAACTTGTTCTTCAAGGGGCAAACTCTAACCAAAACCCCCTAACCCTAATGGGAAACCCTAACCGGAAACCCTAATGGGAAACCATAAGCCTTACCATAACCCTAAACCTGTTCTTCAAGGGGAAAACCCTAACCATAACCCCCTAACCCTAATAGGAAACCCTAACCCTAAACGGAAACCCTAACTTGTTCTTCAAGGGGAAAACCCTAACCATAACCCCCTAACGTGAAACCCTAACTTGTTCTTCAAGGGGGAAACCCTAACCCCTAACCTTAACTTGTTCTTCAAGGGGCAAACTCTAACCATAACCCCCTAACCCTAATGGCAAACCTTAACCCTAATTGGAAACCCTAACTTGTTCTTCAAGGGGAAAACTCTAACCCCCTAACCCTAACTTGTTCTTTAAGGGGAAAACCCTAACCATAACCTCCTAACCCTAATGGGAAACCCTAACCTTAAACCCTAACTTGTTCTTCAAGGGGAAAACCCTAATGGGAAACTCTACCCCTAACCCTAACTTGTTCTTCAAGGCAAAAAACTCTAACCATAACCCCCTAACCCTAATGGGAAACCCTAATGGGAAACCATAACCCTTACCATTACCCTAAACTTGTTCTTCAGTGGGAAAACCCTAACCATTACCCCCTAACCCTAATAGGAAACACTAACCCTAACCCTGCAACTATGTTTGATCAAGTCGGGGGTGAAGCTCAATGGTGGAGTCATCTGGTTGAAATCTAACAAATAGGTCAAATTCCAATTATACTTTGGCTAACAGCAATGCTAGTGGTGTATTGGATTGAATCATGCTCATTAGGGGTATATAAATGGTCTATGAAGCAAAGCAAGCAATTACAAGTTTGTTTGTTTTTTAAATGTAGTGTTTTTTCATCATTTGCTATGATTTTTAAGTTTTGTAATGTTAAAAAATAGGGCACCTGTAAAAACGCTTGTAAACAAAATTGTGGCAAAACGCCGGTACCGCGTTGAGTGGCGTTTTGAGTCTGACACGCTGGAAACTTTGGCGTCTGCCACTCATTTTTTTTGCCTTCAAAGAAAAGCCTAAAAACGCAACTGCCTAAAAACGACATTAAACGAACCTGTGTACATGTACACATAAGATAACATTGGATGAGTTCAGGGGCAGCTGAAAAAAGCAGCCAACTGCCTCTGAACTTCCGTTTACCAGCAGCAGTGTACATGAGGCCTAACACTGCTGCTGGTAAACGGATGTTCAGAGGCAGTTGGCTGCGTTTCTCAGCTGCCCCTGAACTCATCCAATGTTATCTTATGTGTACATGTACACGGATTCATTTAATGTCGTTTTTAGGCAGTTGCGTTCATAGGCTTTTCTTTGAAGGCAAAAAAATGAGTTCAGACGCCGAAGTTTCCTACGTTTCAGATGCCAAACGCGGTACTGGCGTTTAGCCACGTCTTCGTTTAGAAGCGTTATTAAAGGTGCCTTTTTTTCTTTTTTTTTTTTCTTTTTTGTTGTTTTACATTACAAAACTTAAAATTGATAGCAAGTGATGAAAAACCACTAAAAAAATATTTTAAAAACTTGTAATTGCTTGCAATGCTTCTTAGACCGTTTATATACCCCTAATGAGCCCATGATCCAATCCAATACACCACTAGCATTGCTGTTGGCCAAAGTGGAATTTGACCTATATGTTGTTAGATTTGAACCAGTTGACCCCTGACTTGATCAAACATAGTTGCATGAAATTTATTATCTGGCTTTTTTAATTTCTTCACATATGCTCATTATGGGATCCATAGTAAAAGCACCAAAATTGAGGTAGATACAAGTACACTGCTGCTCTCTCGGCTGCTGCTACTCACTCTGGTCTCACAGAATGGCTGAAATAGTTAAAGCAGAGTTCCGCCGAATGTTTTTTTTTTTTTTTTTTTAAAGTCAGCAGATACAAATACTGCAGCTGCTGACTTTTAAAATAAGGACACTTACCTGTCCAGGGAGCCCGCAATGTTGGCACCCGAAATCGATTTCTCCCTCGTTTCTCGGGTGGTGCTGCCGCCGCCATCTTCAGTAAGGGAATCAGGAAGTGAAGCCTTGTGGACAGCGGGGGGGGGGCAGAGAAGGCGCCGGAAGTGGCGTAGATACCCACGGGGGGCTTGGGTATCTATGCCTGGAAGTGGGAGCAAAATACCTGAAAGGTGCCAAATGTGACACTGGAGGGGGGGAGGATTCCGAAAAGCGGAAGTTCCTTTTTTGGGTGCAACTCCGCTTTAAATAATACTGTTTTTTGTGCTTTGGGAGGGTCTTATGATGTTATCTTAAATAAACCCTCCTAGACGCAAACGCAGCTAAAGTGGCGTTTTTAAACGCCGGTTTCAAGCTGTCAAAAAAATCGTGCAGAAGAGGTTGCTTCAGCGTCCCGTGTACATTAGGCTTTAAGGCTCATTCACATTAACACACACTTTTTCAGGCACTGAAGCACATTGCGTTATGGCAGCCCAGTAATTTTGAATGGGCTCTCAGTTAAAAGGGAAAAAAGAAAAACTTGAAATATTTTTGGCAACACAACTCACACAGCATTCGTTACTGTACATCATGGTGTGCAATACCGCAGGTGTGTTTTCTGTTACTACGTATATGAGTTGGTGTGCCATTTAGAATGGAGGACAGTGCACTACGACGCACATTCCGTGCATCCGGAAAGTATTCACAACGCTTCACTTTTTCCACATTTTGTTATGTTACATCCTTATTCCAAAATAAATATTTTCCTCAAAATTCTACAAACGATACCCCATAATGACAATGTGAAAGAAGTGTGTTTGAAATCTTTGCAAATTTATTCAAAATAAAAAACGAAAAAAATCACATGTACATAAGTATTCACAGCATTTTCTCAATACTTTGTTGAAGCACCTTTGGCACCAATTACAGCTCCAAGTCTTTTTGAGTATGATGCTACAAGCTTGGCACACATATTTTTGGGCAGTTTCTCCCATTCTTCTTTGCAGGTCCTTTCAAGTTCCATAAGGTTGGATGGGGAGCAATCCGTACACGGACATTTTCAGATCTTTCCAGAGATGATAAATCGAGTTCAAGTCTGGGCTCTGGCTGGGCCACTCAAGAACATTCACAGAGTTGTCCCATAGCCACTCCCTTGTTATCTTGGCTGTGTGCTTAGGGTCGTTGTCCTGTTGGAAGATGAACCTTCGCCCCAGTCTGAGGTCCAGAGCGCTCTGGAGCAGGTTTTCATCAAGGATGTCTCTGTACATTGCTTAAAAAAAAGGAGCGAAAAAGGGCGGGCTTTTAAATGAAGCAAGGGTCTACATTTTTTGGGGTGGTCTATGATATATTGTATATTTTATACTTTTTGATACAATTATTTCATATGTAACCATATTATATTAAATTAATAAAATTTATACATCAATATTAATAGATACCTATACGGTTCATTTTATTCTATTTATCATAGCAGCAGAGGGGGCAAGAGAATAGCAAAATTTTAAATTAAGCAGCTTTATTGTAAAGAAATATTGTTATAATTCAAAATAATCCATACAGTAAGTACATGATGAAACAAGAATAACAGAAGTCAGGGTACATAATTATAGAATAAAAATAAATGGTACAGTATGGACCTATGGGGGGCATGTTTGGCCCGACTTCCATGCCAGCAACATATGGATACCTTGTGAGTATCAGCTGGAACTCTCCTTTTGTTCACTGTCCCCTGGATGTTATATGCACTGGATCAACCTGAATTGTATTTATGTCATTACAGAGACACAAGACTCACTTGCTCCTGACGAGCGACAATAAGTCGCGAAACGCATTGAGCTAACAGACCTTATGTTTCAATCATGTGTCATTACAATATGTCCATACTGTACCATTATTATTAATTTTTATTCTATATTCTGTTTGTGTACCCTGACTTCTGTTCTTGTTTCATCATGTACTTACTGTATGGATTATTTTGAATTATAACAATATTTCTTTACAATAAAGCTGCCTAATTTAAAATTTTGCTATTCGCTTGTCCCCTCTACTGCTATGATAAATAGAATAAAATTAACCGTATAGGTATCTATTAATATTGATGTATACATTTTATTAATTTAATATAATATGGTTATATATGAAATAATTGTATCAAAAAGTATAAAATGTACAATATATCATAGATATGCTAACCATCCCCATAAAATTTAGACCCTTTTCCCGCACATGCTTCATTTAAAGTCCCGCCCTTTTTCACTCCTTTTTTTTTATATATACAAAAACAGGGATGGAGGTAAAAAAAATGACTATGTCTTTGCCTCATTTAAAATCCCAATAAGCTCTCCTCTTTTATAAATACTCTGTACATTGCTGCATTCATCTTTCCCTTGATCCTGACTAGTCTCCCAGTTCCTGCTGCTTAAAAACATCCCCACAGCATGATGCTGCAACCACCATACTTCACTGTAGAGATGGTTTTGGCCAGATGATGAGCGGTGCCTGGTTTTCTCCAGACATGACGCTTGCCATTCAGGCCAAAGAGTTCAATCTTTGTTTCATCAGACCAGAGAATTTTGTTTCTCATGGTCTGAGAGTCCTTCAGGTGCCTTTTGACAAACTCCAGGCGGGCTGTCATATGCTTTTTACTGAGGAGTGGCTTCTGCCTGGCCACTCTAGCATACAGGCCTGATTGGTGAAGTGCTGCAGAGATGGTTGTTTTTCTGGAAGTTTCTGCTCTCTCCACAGAGAAACGCTGGAGCTCTGTTAGATTGACCATCGGGTTCTTGGTCACCTCCCTGACTAAGGCACTTCTCCCCTGATTGCTTAGTGTGGCCGGGCGGCCCGCTCTAGGAAGAGTTCTGGTGGTTCCAAACGTCTTTCATTTACAGTGCCACTGTGCTTATTGGGACCTTCAATGCTGCAGACATTTTTCTGTACCCTTCCCCAGATCTGTGCCTGGATACAATCCTGTCTCGGAGGTCTACAGACAATTCCTTGGACTTCATGGCTTGGTTTGTGCTCTGAAATGCACTGGTAACTGTGGGACCTTATATAGACAGGTTGGTGTCTTTTCAAATCATGTCCAATCAACTGAATTTACCACAGGTGGACTCCAATCAATTTGTGGAAAGGATGATGAGTGGAAACAGGATGCACCTGAGCTCACGTTTGAGTGTCATGGCAAAGGCTGTGAATACTTATGTACATGGGATTTTTTTCGTTTTTTATTTTTATTAAATTTGCAATGGTTTTAAACAAACTACTTTCACGTTGTCATTATGGGGTATTGTTTGTAGAATTTTGAGGAAAATAATGAATTTAATCCATTTTGAAATAAGGCTGTAACATAACAAAATGTGCAAAAAGTGAAGCGCTGTGAATACTTTCCAGATGCACATGATAAAATGTGCTTTGTGACAAACTGGAAAATGGGCAAAATTCATCAGTGGGTGACTCCATCTTGTCATTTACTAAATATTGCCTGCTTTCAGCAGGTATCTTAACTGAGTTAGCCATATGTGAAGTTTGTACGAATAAAAGTGCTTGTTATGTAATCTGAGTGCTAAAATTTGCATTAATTGGGTTCAGGTGAAAAAAAAAAACTTTCAAAAACAGTAAAGAAAAAAATAATTTCTCCAATTAGTCAATCAAGCAAATTTTATTAACCACTTCCCTATGGCGCTATAGCTGAAAGACGACTACAGCGTGGCTCTCTGGGTCTAGGAGGATGTCCATGGATGTCCTCCCAGAATTCCTTTACACACAGCTGATCACGGTAAAGGGCCAATCACAGCGGTCCTTTACCATGTCATCAGCTGTGTCTAATCTAAATTTCTTAGTTGCAATATTTTATAACAGAAACTAAGAAAAACATTTTTGTTCTCAAAAATGTCATTATTTATAATTTTGTTTAGTAAAAAATAAAAAAAACCCAGTGGTAAATAAATTCCACCAAAAGAAAGCTCTATTTGTCTCAAAAAAAGATAAAATTGTAATTTGGGTACAGTGTTGCATGACCGTCCAACAGTCCTTCAAAGTGCGGCAGAATGTGTTTATAATAACAGCCCTGCTATAATTAAATGTTAATGATATATCAGAAAAGTTTACTTTTCTCTGTAGGTAAATTATTTTGTCACCAGCTGCCAGTTCATGTAGTCTGCACCTGAAATAGCTTCTGTTGTCAGTCTCCCAAGGTCCTCTTTGCCAGGAATCATGTGACCAATGCAGAGACAATGATCATGAGACCAACCTAAGGATGCAGAATTTACATTTTAGGCCTCATTCACCCAGGACATTTTTTTTTTTTACTCCCATATGCCTATACTCCAGGGGTGGAAAAAGCAGCCTTAAAAATGTGCCTAAAGCTGCATTTTGAATATGTGTTTAGGAGCGTCAAGTGTTTGAGTGTTCATTCCATTGGCCAAAATATTATTTTATTCTGGCCATTAGAACGAACAAGCGCTTAAGGAGTGCTAGATGTGCTTAGCACTTATGTGGGTACAAAGTACCCCTATTCAGTCACCAAAAAAAAGTGAAAAGTAAACACACATAGCCAGTTTTTGACCTTTATTCAACCCCCCACACACACACACACACACACACACACACACACACACACCCGAAAAAACTGTCCCCTGAAGTAGATCTAACTTAAATTATGATGAACGCTGACCCAAACAGAAAAAAAAAAACCTGAGCCAACGCTTGGCTCCTGGTTGGTGACATCATAAGGGGGCGGGATCACCCAGTGACATCAGCAGGTTCCCCCCTCCCTTAGTTTATTTAATAACTGGAGGAGGCAGAGCTGTCATTCAGCGGGAGCCGGGCATCGGTGCGGGTCCAGTTTGTGAAGGGGGGGTGATTATTTTTTTTATTGTCATGTGGGGTTGCTCTTAAAATCCATACCAAATCCAAAGGGCCTGGTATGGATTGGGGGGGACCTATACGCTGGGTTTTATATATATTTTTTTTAATGCCGGCAATTCTTTTGTTTACACTCTGCTGTCAGTGGAGAAACCACCGAGAGCAGATGACTCATGGTTGTTGAGGACGTGGCGTCCGCCTGCTCCTTAACAACCATGCTATTTACTGGTAGTTTAGGACGCCAGCGGGTGGCGGCTCCTTAACAACCAGCACTAATTAAATATGTTCCTTGAATTGCGTGTGGCTAGACCACACTTGATCAACAAATGTATTTTTTTATTTAGTTTACTAAGTTGACTTTAGAGTCAGTTTATGTGGTATTTACTGTGCGTTTTTTACTAGTGTGGTAAATACCACATAAACTGACAGTGACTTGACATTTTGAATATCGCATGAGGTAATTGGGAAAAAATGTGTCTCGTGATCCAATTATCCCATGTGATATTCTTTAGTGAATTAAGCCCTGGATCATAGCTCATATCTGGAGGAAATAAACAAAGCACACTAGGATTCAAGGAAGAATACACATGACTCAAATTATTCCAAGCATCTGACTTATTTTTTTGGGAGCATCTAATTTGCAACCTTTATAGATGCATAAACTGGTACAAAGTTGTTAAAGTATAGAAATTTTTTGTTTACACTAGACGCTACCATCAATTTCTGCAACTAATATGGAAGAGCTATAATTTATTGACTTTATATGGCTTAAAAAACGAGTTTGTATTTTAAAAAGATGTATTTGCCACGTGTCCTTTGAAACAAATCTGTTGCCTGGAAAAACAAATTTAAAAAGGCACCCTGCAGAAGAAGACTATTAATAACAATCCAGTAGGCGTGACTCTCATCTTCACTCTCTTGCAGAGCACTGGGGGGGCTAAATAATCTTCAGCATTTGGCAATTCTGGGTGTACTATATGACTGGTCCCCCACTGTTAGTCCCCCCTGCTGATATAGCGGCCATGTTGGTATTTAGGTACACTTGTCTTGAATCACTTTAGTAAAGCCCACTTCATAACAATATGTTTCTTTTAGCTTAGAGAGCAGAATGCTTAAAACCTTTGTCAGTTTTTATTTTTATGCTTTTAGTGCCCCCATTGGAGAGATTTCTCCTTATTTCCTGTCCCAATAACAATGTTCACCAAGAACTGAGGTAAAATGTTGAAAACAGTCACTTTTGGTAAAGTGAAGAAGTTCTGGAATCTTCTGACTGGTTATTACTAGTTTTGTGGCCATGTTGACACTTTAGCTCCAAACTTTCTGCCCTGTTTTTGTCATGCATAGACTGCAGTCAAAACCTTAACTTTTTCTCACGCTGTCCAAAACTCAAAAAACGCTTTAGCTGCTGTGATTTAGTTAACATGTGTTGAATTAATTCAGAAAGATCATTTAGCGTTAGATGAATTGAGTGACAAATTATATGCTGTGGCTTGTGTGCTGCACATGTGTCAAAAAAAAAAAATTACCGGTATGTCTAAAGTAAACCACAATGAATGTTTCCTGTTTATGGGTTTAAAAGTAAGGGGGAATCTTCCTTATGGGATACAAACAGAAAAAAGAGACGTTCTACCCATTTCCTACTCCATCAAAAAAATATTACCTAAAGAGACAATTTAGACCCTATCCCAGCCTGGTAAAAGTTCACCCACCATTCAATAATACAGCATCAGAACCCAAGTTTCAAGTTGGATTGTTGAGTCCTTTGAAGCCGAGTTAGTGTGAGGACTGGCAGGACTTCAACAAAAAAAGAAACCCTTTTACTAAGTTAAAAGGCCATTTGCCTGCAAGAGAAGAAGTAGTATGCGCCCTTCTCCAGCAGCCCATGATACCTACTCCCCTTCTGTTTCAGTGCTACAACCTCCCCCCAGTTTCTCTAGCCTTTGAAACTCCTTTCTCTGACCTCTAGAGCTCTACAGGGCTTGGGAGTGACATAAGTGTCATAAGAAGGTGTCAGCACGGGGGAAACACAGGCAAACGACACTCCCTGAAGTGTCAAATGATGAAGAGATTGACAGAGGAGGTGCTGGAATAGATGGGACATGGTAGTAATAGCGTACAGGAGAGCTGAATATACTACCTCTTCTCTTGCTGGCAACTGGCCTTTCGAATGGTTTAGAGACCCAACAGGGTCTCTTTAATGCCAACGTGGGCAGAACTTGAGGTCCTTTGTTCAGCTCTGGCCTGAGCACCAAGGAAAGTAAACCGGCACCTATGGGTTACTTTGAGTTTCATCACATGTACATACTGTATATGTGGTATTAGTTTTGGCAATATTTAGGACCTGATGTAAAATTTTCTGTAAGTTAAATAGACATGAAGCCCCATGGCTTAAAGAGGACCTTCAGTCACTTTTTTTATCTTTCCATCTAGTAAATCTTCTGCCCTTGTTGTTTTAACTTGGATAGTAAAACATTTCTTTTTCTGCCAGTAAATACCTTATACAGCCCACTTCCTGTTTCTTGTCTGGTAGAAACACTAGGCTTATATCATTCACAGCTCTCTCTCTCTCTCTCTCACTCTCGTGAAAGTATGCCAGGAAGGGAGGGATATAAGTCATAAGAGGGCCATTGAGAGCTGCAGAGCTGGGGGTGTGCCTTTGTGTGTCTGTGTAAATCCAGGAAGTGAACAGGCAGCAGCTTCAGCTGCCCACAGTTAAAATGGATGCAGCCAGACTTAGTGAAGGGAGATTTCTGCAGCATATTTGGCAAGTACAGAATCACAGTATATATATAAAATAATATGCAAAGTGGTTAGAGGGAAGCTTCAGAATGGCAAAGATGTTTTTTTTTTTACAAATTATGTGAGCAGACTGCAGTTCCTCTTTAAGTTTATCTTGCTTGTCTTGCCAGATAGGCTCTACATTGAACGCAGACTTGTGTGTACGTGGCCTACTGCTTGACTCAATTGCAACAATATGAGAGAAATGTTCTCATCCTGTAATAACTTTCCTGTCTGCTGTTTCCGCGGAATGTTACACACAGTCAATTAGAGGCAGCAGCTGTAATTATTGAAGGTTTTCTCATTCCCCGGAGAGTGTTCTGTTCCTTAAGCCCAGTTTACTATCCTTTATGACAGAATTGAAATGAAATCCAATTGATCACCCTATCATTCAGAGGGACATCCAATATGTCAATAGCACTCTTTAAGATCTATGCATGTACAAAATACAGTAATGTATGAAGTGAAGCTCCACTGTATTACAAAGCAGTATTTAAAGAAGAACTCTGGTCTAATTATAAAGCAAAATATAGTAATATGTGGAGCTGGTAGGAGCACAACATCTGATCAGTTAATACTTAATTCTTCACAAGAACAGCTAATATCTAACCCCTTTACCTGACACTCTTTCCTACATTATGGAAATCATTAACACAGTTCATGCTGGAGAAGAGGGAAGCTCCCACTGCATTATGCGAGCCCAGCTTTGTTTTTGCAGAGCTATAAATGTTTAAATTGGTTTGAGATGAACACATTGATTTGGTTGGATCAGACCTGTGAGCGGTCTGTGTCCTGTGTAGACACATCCTACTTGACCTATCATTGTAACTGCAGAAATGCATTGTAGCGGGTAGCAGCCAATCAAATATCTTAGCTTGCTGTAGATTATTTATTCAGCTATCTGCTGCCATAACCCCGGTTTTCTACGTCAAATTACTGACGTCTAACGATGGCGGCTGGTCCGTAATTGTTTAAATAATCCCAAAAATTTTTGTGACATGAATATTAGTGTAGCAAACAATAATCAATTCCACAGTAGCGCAACCACTGCTAGTATGCAGTGGACACTCAAATATCTGCAAGTGATATATTCAAACGTGAAAATAATACAAAAATGTTCCAACATTTCAAAATGATACAAATAAGTCCATAAAACTGTCAAAATAATAGTGTATAAATCTTTAAAGTGATTAAATTCAGGAAAGTTTGTGATTAACACTCAACTCTCTAGGTGAGTAGAGCCAGGAATAATACACCTTATATCCACCACCAGTGCGATTAAATAGAGCCTATGGAAATGCACTCACCAGATTAAATTGCCTTTTACTCTCATGGCAAATAAGCTTTTAGGTCAATATTCACCTGGTAGTATCACTCTACAATCAGTAGGTCTCGTCTCATCGCATGTGTGTGAGAGAAAACAAAAAGCCTCCAATAGTGCATTAATCCCAAAAACATTTATTAAAATCCAATTAAACCACTCACATTTAAAATCGTCTTGTACATTGCATGTAAATGGGTAGGCATCAGGCAACAACTCATCCCAGTCTCACCACCTCCACGCTGGTTTCAACTGTATTTTAGTATTACTAGCCTGCTCATATAAATCTTAACAATTTTGTAAACTTACTTTGCGAAAACTCGCACACATTTATTTCCTTGAATTCTATGACATGTATTGAATATGCCCTGAGAATAGGCACCGCTGTGTCACACATTTCACAGAACCTGCCTTTTGAACTAAAGAGGTGCCGAGAGGAGGAGTTTCAGAAGGCGCTATCATATACCTCCCAACTTTCTGAGATGGGAACAAGGGACACCTATTAGCAAAAGTATGCAGGCATAGGCCCAACCCCCGCCACCCCCCACCCCTTAAAGGAGAATTGTATATAAACAATCAATTGGTTAAACCAGCCTTTTTCAATCAGGGTGCCTTTAGTATTCTGCAGGGGTGTCTTAGCAAAATGCCCAAAAATTGTAAACCAGCCAGCAGGTAGATGAAGCTTGCTTTTCAGTTACATAAGACCACATATTTTCATTGTGCACCATTACTATCGTCCAGCTGCCCGTGTCCTGACAACCAATGATGTCATCAGTTCATAAGGAGGACATTAGGCAACTGCACACCATTCTTTTTTGCCCCTCTCCGTTAGCACTGGGGTCACAGTAGCAGAGTGAGGGAGAGATGCATTGGAATACTTGTCAATACCAGCATGCAAAAGTGTATTTGCTTTGGAAGAATAAATTACCTCTAACGTTGGGTGTCCTACATTGCAGATGTTGCTGCGTTATGTAAAACTATTAGTTACATTTATTGCATTTTAGAATGGGGTGCCTCAGGATTGTGCAGAATTTTTAATGGTGCCCTAAATGAAAAAAGTTTAGAAACACTGGCTTAAGCCACAAGAGCTTTTTTACCTCTACTATTCCTTTATAATGGCTTTTGGAATTTACAAATGCATCCATTTAGAAATTGGATGAAAGGTTTAGCATGGGGAAACACTTTTTGATAGATAAATAGTACAATTTATATACAACTATGTGGATCATACCCAAATGAGGAGGAAAGAGGGACTTTGTGCTGAATGAGGGACAGTCCTTCAAAATCAGGGACAGTTGGGAGCTATGCTATCAGTACAAGGATCACTGCTTGCAGGCAGCAGGGTACTATGGGATATGTAGTCCTTAGAAATTTAAAGTAAACAGCAGAGGAGAAGCTGCAAAGCATGCAGAGAATCTAGGGTGTTGTGGAAAGAGATGGCCTACAGGCAGGCAGCACTCACAACATGATTTATTTATTTTTTTTAAGTAAGCTTATATTAGAAAATAACTTTAGTTTGTATTGCTATTACAATGCTGATGTTATTAAAAGACTGTGACCTTAGAACTCCTTTGAGAAAATAATTACCGTATATACTCGAGTATAAGTTGATCCGAGTATAAGTCGAGGCCCTAATTTACCACAAAAAAATGGGAAAAACGTATTGACCCGAGTATAAGACGAAGGTGAGAAATGCACAGCTACTGTAATTGAAAAAGAGGGTCAACAATGCCCATTTGCAGCCTCACTGTGCCCATTTGCAGCCATAGGTCCCCCGAACTTCAAACTCGGTAGTTAAGGGTTCCTAGATGCCCCCTAGCTGCAGCCAAAATTTGGGGTCTCTGAACCCAAAGGGTCCCGAAATGACATTGCTGCAGATGGACACAGTTGACCGACTTTGGGGCCCCGTATCTCGGGGCCAATTAGTGCTAGGAACTCCAAATTTGGTGTGGAAACCCAGTGGAACTAGCACCATAAAATATCCAAAGCTGGGGTTTCTAGGACCAAGTGGTCCCGAGATAAAGGGCCCCAAAAATCGGTTCAAAAAATGTCATGCACTTTTTTGCAGCAGAGAATGACATTTTCTGAACTGGCTTTGGATATGTTATGGTACCAGTTCCACTGGGTTTGCACACCAAATTTGGGGTTCCTAGCACTAAGTGGCCCTAAGATATGAGGCCTCAAAATCGGTTCAGAAAATGTCAAGCACTTTTCTGCAGCTAAGAATGACATTTTCCGAACCGATTTTGGGGCCCCGTATCTCGGGGCCACTTAGTGCTAGGAACTTCAGCTTTGGATATGTTGTGGTACCAGTTCCACTGGGTTTGCACACCAAATTTGGGGTTCCTAGCACCAAGTGGCCCTGAGATACGGGGCCCCAAATCGGTTTGGAAAATGAATTTTTTTGCTACAGAAAAGTGCTTGGCTCGAGTATAAGTCGAGGGGGGCACTTTCAGCACAAAAAAATGTGCTGAAAAACTCGACTTATACTCGAGTATATACGGTATGTGACAGGATTACTTTATAGCTTAACTCCACTTTTTTCCTGAAAAGTTTAAATTCCCAGGTTGCTTGATATAACATCCCCCTAAACATGTCATTTCTACCCTAGAAGTTTATATGCCAAAGGCCAATGCTCTAAGGTAGGTTTTAGTGAAGTCCAGTTGACCTAACAGTATGTTTTAAAGGTTTACAGCAGGAAGTTGGTACACCCAGGGAAAACCCACAGGGGACAGCATACAAACGCTATAGGAATAGAGGCTGTGATAGAAAAATGAACCCAGGACACAGGTGCTACTTAAGCAAAAGCACTAACCACTAAAGTATTGTGCTGCCCACAGCAACAGCAAACTGACAGCTGGATGATACACAAAATGATACACCAACAACTGGGGCTCCAAAATCAAATAAAAAAGATGGATGTCAATGGTTTAGACAGGGAAAGCAAGTATTCACTCGTCTCAAGTGTATTTTTTTTCCTGAATTGTAGCTGCTTGTTGCGTTGCAACTCTCAATATACCATAAATGATTTCTTTTTTCTGTGTTGTTCTATAATCTGTCTCTGCAGGTCCACAGGCACACGGCTCTGGCTGCAAACACGCAATCTCAGCAAAATATCCATACCACTGCTCTGGCCCGAGCGAAGGGAGAGATTCTGAGGGTTATAGAAATCCTGATCGAGAAAATGCCATCTGATGTCGTGGATCTCTTGGTGGAGGTATAGGAATTTCTGTCACTGTCATGTTTCTGTCCTTTGTGAGAAGTAACTTTCCTTCTGTTGATTAGGACGAGCGATGTAAGCACAAGTTGAGTAACAGAATACTTGGAGAGGTGCAGGTGAAGGACTGTTTATTTTGTAGCATATGTCTAGAGAGGAGAAGACATTCAACTGCAGGATCCAAGCAAGATGATCTCAAATATCACAGAGTTGAAAAGCTCTACTATAACTCTTCTAGGCTCCAGTATAGAATGGAAACCAAACCCCCATGACATCTCCTTTTTTTAATAACACCTGCCACACATAAAAAGCCTCATTTATCAACACATCAAAGCAGTGCTGTCTTGCCTAAGCCACCATTGAGAAAAATGTTAAAAGAATTGTCCCATTATTTTAATAAAGCCCAACTGAAGCTTCTTATAACATTATCTAGATATATTCAATGTGCAGCAAAAATTTAAATGACAAATGTCACTTCCACAAACCTAAGTCTCTTTCCCACCCCACCCAGTCTGTATGATGCAGAAAAGGACTGTGGCTATCTGTGTGTGAGCAATGGTCTCTCTGCAGCTGTCCAACCCATTCTTTGCTTAGTCAGAGCTTGTACTCTCTAATCAGCATGGAGCATGAGCTTTGCTTATTTGAGAGCTTTAGCTCTGATCCAGCACAGAGCAGAGAGGCTGCTACTTAAAGTGGTTGTGACCGCCTGTTCCCTTTTAGCAGATTAAACAACACAGTGCTTGTGCTGTCTAATCTGCCCCTCTCTAAGCTGTAAAAAACCTGGCTGATGCTCCCTGTTCCTGTGTCCCCCTTTGTGCACTGACCACGGTAATCATGGCTGCTGCGCTCTGATTACCGTAGTTAGTTTAGGTGCCTCTGTCATCCGCAGCTCTCCTCTCTCCCCCTCCCTCCCTGCCTGTCAGCTCCTGTGTGTGTGTGAGTAGTAAAGTAAACTGTAAAAAAAAAATCACTGCCAGCCCCTCTCTTTTATCCAGCCATAACACACTGTGTAAGTGTTTGTTGAAAAGGATGCCTCTAAATACTTTTTTCAGATCTCTTCAGGCCTGTCATGTGACTTTCGGCTGTTCTCTTCCCTCATTTAAGGGCTACAGTGGGAGGGGCTGAGCGGCCAGCACAGCGCTCACGTGACCTCCCCGGCTGACGTCAGAGGGAGATCGGGCTTCCTCCCACTGTAGCTTGTAGGTGTAGTAGGAGAGCAACCAGGAGTCACTTGACCAGCCAGAAGAGATCTGAAAAAAAAAGTTATTTAGAGGCATCATTTTCAACAAACACTTACACAGTGTGTTATGGCTGGATAAAAAAAGAGGGTTTGGCAGTGAATTTTTTTTTAAGGTTACAAACACTTTAAGCTGGGTATACACCTAGATTTGTATTTATTTTTTGTTCAACCAGCAGATCTCCGCGCTGCATCAATACATGCAATGTTGATGAAGGGATCTCTCCTACTGTGTCTATGTATTCTGACAGCAGGTACTTCCTGTTAGAATACACTGATCAGCACTGTAGCCATTGGCTGCAAGCGCTGATCGAATGCTGGTTTTCCAGCATGACTGTTCGACAGAAGCCACTTGTTTGGCCAGCTTTTGTTGGACAGCGGTACGCGCTGTACTGAACCGGCTGAATAAAGGTATGTGTATACCCTGCTTTACACACAAGGATAGCACCAGTCCTCTTCTGTAACCTATAGCCTGGGGGAGAGAATTTTATGCTCACTGGGGGACCAATTACATCAATACCAGAAGTAAGACCTTTGCCGTTTACCTTTTCTCTGTACAGTAAAGTGCTTATCCTGCCTAACCAGTATAAAAAATTTTTTTTTTTAATCTGTACTCTTAGCAGTTTTAGCTCAGCGTGCGCTCAACATTGGCTGGCAATTACAGGAGCTGCGACATTACCCAGAGGCTTCCATGGCCCTGCCGTTCTTGCCACTCCCTCCCCTCCCCTGCAGCTGCTCCTCCTCATTGACATAAGGGAGCCAGAGCTGCTAGCTCGCATGACCTGAGCAGATTAAAAATAGGTTTATACACACATCTTTTTCCTACAGGTTAGGCAGGATAAGTAGGAAGAAGGGGGGGGGGGGTTAAGAATAGTTATATTTGGGCTTGTCTTCCACTTTAAAGCAGCCCATAGATTAAGCAATTTTCTTTCCTTAAGGACCAGCTTAAGGATATACAGTATACATCAATCATATTTACAAAAAAAGACTTTATTGGCACACAGAGCCATTTATATCTGTAGCTGCCCCAAAAGGAGTTCAGGGTACCCATATACAATTAGATTTTTTAATAGACCTTAGTCTCTGTCCTCCAGTAGGATGAAGAATAAAGTGTATGTACCCAAAATGTTGTTTTTATGTTTTCAATAGAATATTGAAGGGTTAAGTTTCCTCACCCAGAGAAGCAACAGGAAAATTTCCCTCACCTCCTGTTCTGGTGTTACCTCAATTTGTGATTTCCTATCATTTATTTTTTTTCTGTGACAGTACAAATAGAGAAGGTGAATCTTCTGACAATTAAACATTTAAAGAGTTTCTAACCCTACTCTATGTAAAACTTAAAAAAAAAAAAAAAGTTTTTACTATACATACACTTTAAATGTGATGTCTGCAGACACCTGAGGATGAAGACAAATCTGGGTGAGGAATAGAGATCAGATTTGTCAGAAAAAGTGTGTTCCCCTTGTAAATTAAGGTTGGAGGCGCTTCATTTACCTCTCATCTCCTTGCCTAAGTGCTCCTCTCCCCCCACCACACTTTACCACTGGCTGCCTGTTAACAGAGAAAATGGTTCAGACCTATCACTCTATAACACTCTATCCAGGTTACCTCCAGACCTTTCCTCATCCATTTCTCAAGACGGTTACAAGTGCAGCTTCTGCCCTGAACATGACCGTTTCCTCTCCTCAGCTCCGGTCACCTTTCATACTCCCACCTTCAGCACACCTCGCATTCCTCGGCCATTATCTGGAACTTCCTATTCAGCACTCTCTAACTCTTTATACTTTAAATTACACTTTTAAAACTCACCCCTCTAGACAATTTCCTCTTCTATTACACATTCTCTTCAGTCACGGATCTGTCCATACGTACTTTTGCATTACTTGACAAGGCGCAGACTGTCACCATTGACTGTCAACCATTATCTGGAACTTCCCATTCAGCACTCTCTAACTCTTTATACTTTAAATTACACTTTTAAAACTCACCTCTCTAGACAATGTCCTCTTCCTTTACACATTCCCTTCAGTCACGAACCTGTACATACGTTCTTTTGACACTACTTGACAAGGCGTAGACAGTCAACATATATCACTTTCTGATTCTTATTTCTTATTTCCAAGAAATTTTTATGGTCACTTTTATTGTATTTTATTTTTGTTTGGAGAATTATTTTTGCTGTATATTTTATGCTACGCAGTTGTATACAGTCATAACATTACTGAAGGAGTTAAAAATGTTTACCTAAAAAGTAAATGCTGTCTTTGTAAAGTGAGCGTTCAGTGGGCTAGATGATATTCAACCAGTCACGTGCTAGAAAAATCTGTTATTTATTTTATTACTATTTTATTGGGTATTCAAAGTTCAACTATTAGCATTCACTATGCAAGGTAACCAAACTCTTGAAATTGAACATTTTAGTTTTCTATGTGACCTTTTTAGTAAATCAACCCTCTAATGCCTATTCTTTTTTTATTAGTTTCTGTACAGTGCATCCAGAAAGTATTCACAGAGCTTCACATTTTTCCATATTATGTTATGTTATGTTACAGCCTTATTCCAAAATGGAATAAATTCATTTTTTTTTCTTCAAAATTCTACAAACAATACCCCATTATGACAAGGTTAAAGAAGTTTGTTTGAAATCTTTGCAAGTTTATTAAAAATAAAAAAGGAGAAAAAATGCCATGTATATACGTTTTCACAGCCTTTGCTCAATACTTTGTTGAAGCACCTTTGGCACCAATTACAGCCTCAAGTCTTTTTGAGTATGATGCTACAAGCTTGGCACACCTATTTTTGGCCAGGTTCTCCCATTCTTCTTTGCAGGACCTCTCAAGCTCCATCAGGTTGGATGGGGAACGTCAGTGCACAGCAATTTTCAGATCTCTCCAGAGATGTTAAATCAGATTCCAGTCTGGGCTCTGGCTGGGCCACTCAAGGACATTCTCAGAGTTGTCCCGTAGCCACTCCTTTATTATCTTGGCTGTGTGCTTAGTGTCGTTGTCCTGTTGGAAGATGAACCTTTGCCCCAGTCTGAGGTCCAGTGCGCTCTGGAGCAGGTTTTTATCAAGGATGTCTCTGTACATTGCTGCATTCATCTTTCCCTCAATCCTGAATAGTCTCCCAGTTCCGGCTGCTGAAAAACATCCCCACAGAATGATGCTGCCACCACCATGCTTCACTGTAGGGATGGTATTGGCCAAGTGATGAGCGGTGCCTGGTTTCCTCCAGACATGACACTTGCCATTCAGGCCACAGAGTTCAATCTTTGTTTCATCAGACAAGAAAGTTTTGTTTCTCATGGTCTGAGAGTCCTTTATGTGCCTTTTGGCAAACTCCAGGCGTCATGTGCCTTTTACTGAAGAGTGGCTTCCATCTGGCCACTCTACCATACATGCCTGATCGGTGGAGTGCTGCAGAGATGGTTGTTCTTCTGGACGGTTCTCCTCTCTCCACAGACAAACCCTGGAGCTCTGTCAGAGTATTCATCAGGTTTTCAGTTACCTCCCTGACGAAGGCCCTTCTTCCCTGATCGCTCAGTTTGGCTGGGTGGACCACTTTCGGAAGAGTCCTGGTGGTTCCAAGCTTCTTCCATTTACGGATGATGGAGGCCACTGTGCTCATTGGGACCTTCAATGCTGCAGAAATTTTTCTGTACCCTTCCCCAGATCTTTGCCTCGATATAATCCTGTTTGAGGTCTACAGACAATTCCTTGGACTTCATGGCTTGGTTTGTGCTCTGACATGCACTGTTAACTGTGGGACCTTTTATATAGACAGGTGTGTGCCTTTCTAAATTATGTCCAATCAACTGAATTTACCACAGGTGGATGCCAATCAAGGTGTAGAAACATCTCAAGGATGATCAGTGGAAACAGGATGCACCAGAGCTCAATTTTGAGTGTCATGGCACAGGCTGTGAATACTTATGTACATGGGATTTTTTTCTTTTCTTTTTTTTTTTTTTTTTTTTTATAAATTTGCAAATATTTCAAACAAATTTATTTCATGTTGTCGTTATGGGGTATTGTTTGTAGAATTTTGAGGAAAATAATTAATTTAATCCATTTTAGAATTAGGCTGTAATATAACAAAATGTGGAAAAAATGAAGCGCTGTGATTACTTTCCGAATGCACTGTATGTGTATAAGCTATATTTGTTGGCATTGTTGCAAGATTGACCTTGTAGACTGCTACAGGATATGATGGAGCTATATACATTTTAAAGATGAGAAGTTTTGTTCAATATTGACACCTTCCTCATTAAAATTGTAGACATAGACCTCAAACCAGGCTGTAGGAGCATCTCCCTGCCTCTGCCTGCACAGGGCTGGGCATCTTCCTGGGAGTTGCGGGTTGTACAAAACACATATTTTGGTGTCTGCCATAGACAATAATGGGCTGCCTGGCAAGAAATTACTGCACAGGCCCAGACACTGAGCGACAGCTACAGTCTACCTCTATTATTTTAATGATAGTCGTGAGGGAGGTACATAGGTTTTGTGGAAAAAAAAAAACAAAAAACAATTCTTATTCTTTAACCACTTGCCAGTCCAGTAATTGTTGTAGTAAATGAGGGGTGTTGGGGTTCTATAGTTGTTGAAACTGGTGCAGGTAATTGTTCCCAATAATCCTGTTGTGGCTCCCTTCTCAGTCTGGTCTCCCAGGACTCTTACCTCAATGTTAACAATACAATGCAGTCACCACTAGGGGGATCCCTTGGTTTCCCTGGATGGTAAATAAGGTATCTCTGGATGGTGTAATGAGCCGTATTCTTTCTCAGGGTGCAGCGATGTGTGGTCCAATCACATAATGCAGGGAGGTACCTCAGTGTAAGAGAGAGAACAAGGAGGAGAAAAGAACCTCCAATAATGTAGTATGTCAGGTCTAAAACATGTTTATTAAAATATAATGGCATAGACTCTTACACAAAACAAGTTAAAATCACACAGGGAACAAATTAGGCGTTGTTCCTTGCCTTCTCACGTCACTTCCAGTCGTGGCTCTTCCTGGCCAATCCCTACGCGTTACGTTGCCTCTCACAACTTCATCTGGGGCCCCAACACCCCTCATTCACTACAACAATTACTGGACTTTTCATCACTGTTTCTGTTTTAATTCAAAGTGATTTTATTTATTACACTTTTACCTACACCAGGTATTTACCTATACTTAATTTATTTTATTTGCACCAGGCCATCTATAGTTATGCACAACCATTAAGAACACTGTGAGGATTTACACGTTACGAGTGGAATTTATTATTTACACATATAATTTTTATATCTCTTTTTTCGCTATCACAACTAGACATTTAATGCATATTTATTTTAATTTCACTGTAAATCATTTTAAATACCCTCCGGAAGTTCATAGGTAAATCTACTTCAAAACTGCCTATCACTATTTGCGCGAAATCACCTTAACATTTACTATTTAGTTTTATGTGTTACACTTATAAGTTATTCTGTACTTTTATTTATACCACACACTTATTTTACCCACTATTCCATAGTAGCGCGAAAGCACTTTAATATTATTCATGTCATCTACTTTGCTTACAAGTTTGTCATGCGAAATTGAAACATAGAAGAGCAAAGGCAGAAATAAAGATCAAGTGGTCCATCAAGTC